>QEPC01007340.1:209852-226177 GCA_003113815.1 Sphenodon punctatus
TTCCCCCACCTCACCTCCCCCCACATGTACCCCCCAATCCCCCCGGCCATCATGCTGCCACCAGGGGCCGATGCAGGACACACACCCCACCCAGTTTCCCTCTCTCACAAGGAGCAGGCACCCTCCCTACCACCCCAACAATCCTTCCCACACGCGTCCCTGCTGCCACCAGGGGCTGATGCTAAAAAACCCTCACTCCCCTCTAGCCACCCTTCCTACACCCCCCACCCTTCCTCCCTAGCCCTAGATTAAAGAACCCCTACCCACCAAAATCCTCCGAGTCCCCTGTGACCCCAAAGTGTCCTCAAGTTTTGTGCCCTTTGGCCGAGACCTGCGGCTCACGGCCTGCGTCAATGCCTCTGGCAGCTGGGCTAAATAGCCCCAGCTGCTTCTGGGTAGGGAAGGGGCCTGGCCTTCCTGGCACATGACCGGCCTCTGCTCTTCTCCCTGCCCCCCAAGCTCACAATGCTGTTCTCCCCCCCACAGGTCCCCGGGGGAGCTATGGAACAACGAACAGCCAGGCAGCAGCAACAGCAGCAGCAGCAGGTCCCCATCAGCAGCCACAGGATGACTCCCAGCACTGCAGATAGATGGAATCCCCTGGCGACGCCACTGGCAGCTGGGCTAAATAGCCCCAGCTGCTTCCAGGTAGGGGAGGGGCCAGCCCAGCCCACATGACCGGCCTCTGAGGGCTCGCAGTCATCTCAACAGCAGTCCATGGTCCACTGTGTCAAAAGTGGCCATGAGATCTAGCAGGCCCAGAAGTGTTGAACGGTCTGCATCCATCTCCCGGCAGAGATCGTCCACCAAGGCCACCAGTGACATCGCTGTACCATAGCCGGGGTGGAATGCAGATTGAAATGGGTCAAGGAAACCGATGCTGTCAAGATGTACCTGGAGCTGCAGTGTCACCGCCCATTCAATAACCTTCCCTAAAAACGGAAGGTTAGAGAGAGGTCAGTAGCTGGTAAATTATAACATTTTTTGGTCATTCTAAAGACCATCTTTTCATCCTCTTCATGTCTAGATGGTTGTAACCAAGTCACCATCGCCATTGACTTGGACTCCAATCCGTTTGTGTTCTATGCTGGCAGTATCCCCACTGAAGAGAATGGGGTTTACACTGTGTTTTGAGGATCAGAGTCAAATTTAGTTGAACGAACAGCTCACTCAAGGAAAGCTCTGAACACCATCAGAGTCATCTGACTTTACGTCTCGCAAATCATGGGACAGTTCAACAAACAAGACAGTGATTGTGATGTCCCATTCTTGAAGAAAATTGAGACAAAGTTTTATGGTTGAAAGTTCATTCTTATTTTATTTATTTCTTCATTGAGAATGCCGTTTTTCAATTTGTTCTGGGAACCGAGAACCAACAGTGGCTTGGCTCAATTCTCAACTAAATTGGGTGGAGGAATTAAAAATCCACTGTGCATGTGCAAAATTACCACTGGGCTGTTCTGAGCATGCACAGCCCTTTTCCAAAATGGTGGCAGCGCCATTAACACCATTTTGGAAAAGGGCAGTCAGTCTGTGCATGTGCAGCAACCATTTTGAACATGCGCAGACCAGCAACCCTTCCCCTAAATGGCTGTGATACTGCTGCTGCCTTTTTGGAAAAAGGGCAGCATATGCCCAGAATGGCATGGTGGCCATTTTACACATGCACTGTGTTTTATTTATTTATTTATTTAACTGAGAAATACCAAGATCGCATTGAGATCTTGGTCGAGGTTCTTGGATTTTCCGTATTTCTTGCGAGAAGCTAAAATGCTTCTCATTTCAGCAAGCCTTTGTGTGACACAGAGCCCTTCCCCAGGCATGCAGCATAGGAATGGGCTGCAGGTGGCCAAAGCATAGGGGTGTGCATTTTACCAATTGACAAAATGGTGAATCAGTACAGGAATTGGGATAGGAAGTTTAAAAAATGATAAGGGACATCAGATAATCAGTACCAGAATTCGTAAAGTCATTAAAGGAAGTTGTAAAACCAGTACTGGGAGTCAGAATATCGGTACCAAAAGTCAGAAAATCAGGATGAAAAACAATCAATTGGGACAGCAAGTAGCCCATCAGGCATTACTGGGGTACCAGTTAGTACCCAATATTACTAGATTGGGTTGAGTACCAGAATTTCCATCAGTCTACCCATTTTTGAAGGAACTTGTTTGTGCTCTAGTCAAAACCTGGAGTCTCTGGGTGAAACTCAGGCCACTTTTAGACAAGGCGCTTAGAAACACCTCTGGAGCCCTGCATCCAAGAAGAAAGCCACACGCCGAGGGATGTGCTGCCCGTTCTCAGCAGCAGCGGTGGCCGGAAACACGGCGCTTTGAAGAGACATGCTTTGAAAGCCTGCAAAGTGAATGCGAGACTCCGGAGACACTTCTATGGGCCTCTTATAAAAGTGGCCTCAACGATGTATCAACCCTGTGTGCGAGAGTGTGTGAGAGTACTTTGAGCCTGACATTTGATTAGGTCGACCAACAAGGGCATAGCTAGACTGGAATGGGCACAGGTGCAAGAAATAGACCCTACCCTGTCACCATACTCTCCCATTCCCCCCCTTCCACCTCTCCCCACATAGACTCCACATAGATTCCCCCTAACAGAACTGTGGCGTCATGCCTTCATTTGCAGAGTCTGAGGCCCGGAACCTGCATTGTCGACTTCATGCTGCCGCTGCCACTCACTTCATCCCACATGCTGCAGGCTCTGAAGTGCACAGGGTGCCTCCACTTCTGCTGCTTGCAATCAAGGTCCATGCGCACTACTGCCAGACCTCCCCTTTAAATTGGGAGACTTGTCAAAAGTACATGCTGCAGGACTGCTTGGATTCCAATGTAGCCCTACAACCTGTATTTTATTTTTCACAATCCTCCTTATTTGCAGGGGAGGGTTGGCAATACTGCTCTGTACCACAAAGGATCAGGAGGGAGCATTTGTGCCTCCTCCACCCCAGTTTCAAACCCAGGACAAATATCCATTCTGTCGTTATGGTCAGTGTCAAACAGACATTCTTCATTTTGAATAGGGCTGAAACCTGATTTTTGCCATTCTCAGTTTTCTTGACGAGAATCGGAGCTCACAGCTCATTCTTCCAAATGAGAATGGGCCGAGAATTGCGTGGATTCTCGCCAAGTCAAGCAAGAATCTCGCCAACAGCCCTCCCCCACAGAAGACCTGGAAAGGGCCTTTTGCAAACCCTGGCTAGGTTCGCAAAAGTCCCTGTGCATCATCTACTCACTGAGACTGCCCCAGCCACTCTGTCTCTCTCCCTGCTAGCTAGGCTTCTCTGCACAGGAATGGAAAGGGGGGAAGGAAGCTCATAAATTCTTTTTTTTAATTTTAAGAATTCACCAAGTATGTGCAAAATGGCCATGAGGGTCATTCTGTGCACGCGTGGCCCTTTTCCAAGATGGCACCATTTTGGAAAAGGGAAGCTGGTACTGGGCACCTGAAACCAGCTACCCTTTTCCAAAAGTGGCACCATCCTGTCCCGCGCCATCTTGGAAAATTGCTGTGCATATGTAGAATGTCTGTAGAATGGCTGTGGCAGGCATTTTGTACATGTGTAAAGCGTTGTTTTTTTTCCCAAGAATCTCATGAGATCTTGAACCGTTAGTGAGATCCTCTTGAGATCTCGCTACTGGTTCTCAATTCATGCGAGATTCTTGTGAGAATCATTTTGATCCTCATTTCAGCCCTAATTTCGAACATCATGTCTGTGAAAAATAATAGCTCAGGAAAGGTGGACACTTTACATAGACAAACCCAAGGAACCCCCTTTGGAGATGTGCTGCTGTAAACTTTGGAAAAGGTAGGGTGGTTTTAAGGTCATCTTTGTCATTGCTAATGCTTACACACAAGCTTTGTCTGCAATTTCTCAACCACGTCTACTTCGTTTCTCCCCTCCGCAACATCAATTCTCCAAGATAGACTGACTGTAGGAGGAAGCATTCCATCCCACCAGCCCCATCCAGGAAACATAGGGTGATTTCAGACGTTACGGGGCCCATAGGCCCCCTACCGAAATCACCCCATTCATTCCCCGCCGGGGTCACCCCGTCACGCCGTAACAGACGTGCCGGGGGGATCCCGGCGGGGAATCTGGGAGGGGGCGGGGCCACACGGTGTAACGTGCGGCTGCACAGCCCCACCCCCTCCACGCTCCCGCCACCTGCCCTCCAGGGAGACGGGCAGGTGGCGGGGCCATTGCGGCCGCCGTGTCGGGCCGTGGCACCCGGCAAGACGTTACTTTTGTTTGGTCCCCGCTGGGGATCTCTTTGACCACGCTTCCCGGGACATTCCCCCCGCTAGCCCAGGAAGCGTGGTTCAAATTGACCCCATGCGGGTATTGACCATGGCGAACATCTGGCGGCCGCCAAACAGACGTTTGAGACACATTGACCACACGTGGGTATTCACCGTGGTTAACTGTGATCTCATAACATCTGAAAATACCCATATTTCAATCTGGGCCAGATCTGATTTGGGAACACTGTTTGTTTCATGTCTTATGCCTCTATGACTGTTTATTTATTTAGTTAGTTACTTAGTTGTGGGGTGATTGATTAGGAAATAAGTGCTTTTCAAGTTGGCAGTGTAAATAATGAAACTTTATTAGTGATATATGTGTCATGCTTAACAATGCTAATTTTCTGAGCTGCTCTGTATAATTCACTTGGCATTTCCAGCAGGCTGTAAACAACGGAGGTTTGTGAAGAAAACTCTAATTTGATGGCTCTTGAGAAGAGGAAAAATGACTCAGGTTTAGAAGTATCTAGAGAGTGCCACCTAGCGGTAAAAGAAATGAATTGTAGAAATTATCCCATGGATATTTTACTGCAATATATCTTAACTAACTATGGCTGAAGCGAGAGCAAGTGTTCTCATTCCATTGGAAAATATTGACCTTCCAGGACCGCTTTTGACCATTTGTCGGTATTTCCTGCTTCTGCACTTCTGGTCCTGACGCTTTCAGAGCCCGTGATTTCCCATAATTTTTTGGTAATTTCTGGGGTGGTTTTTTTTGGTAATTTCTGGTAATTTCTAGTAATTTTCTGTATTACCAATAATACTGGAAATTACAAAAAAAAATACCAATAATACTGGATATTACCATAAATTACTGGACATTACACTGAAGTGGTGGAAAAAAGCAGAAAATCACAGAAAATGTCAAAAAATGCGGGTAGATTCCCTCTTTGCGCAAATGAAGGCAAAAGTGCTGTTTCTGTTGGAAACAGCACTTGCAGAGATTTTTCATTTCATCTTTAATTAAGGGCTCAATTAGAGTTTTGCAGAGGGTTCAAAATCAGGACTGATCCGAACTGCATCTGTCTGGACCTACCCAAGCTTGGTTCCAATGAAGCTGAGTTCTTCCATGCCCAAACTGGCCCCCATGACACCATGTCTATCCATGGGAGCAGGGCCATGTCAGGAAAGGGACCAATGAATACATAGCCCTACCCCTTTTATCACATAACCCCTTGGAGTCTCTGCAGGTGACCTGCCGGCTGCCACTGCCATCTCACCAGGATCCCCCGCTGTCCTCCTGGGGAAAAGAGGGGGTACGTGAGTTTGGGGGCTAGGGGATGCTGAACTGAGATCTGTTCCCCTCCCCCACTCTCCATCACCACCGGAAGCAGCCAGGGGGCATATAAGAGACACCACCTGCGGCTGTGCCGCAAGCCACGGGCCAAAGGGTGCGGCCCTTTGGGGTCCTTAGGGGCCAGTTGGGGGTTTGGGGTCTGAGTTTTGTGACTAGGCTGGAGGGAGTTTCCCGGGGTCTGCCTTTTGTTAAAATGGGAGTCAGTGCGGGACCTGCTGATTGTAATCCCTGTGGGAGTTTTTGACTTATTCTGTATTGTTTAAGGGGCATGGCTTTGGCCTGCCATGAGGTGGGAGATTCTGTGGGGTTTTGTATTGTGTAGGGGGTGATGTTATTTGCTGATGAGGAGGTTGGTGTGGCCGACTCCCCCCCCCCGGTGAGAGAGTGGTGGAGCCAATTGAATTCCCTGGTGGCAGCAGGGGATAGAAGGTTTAGTGATGGGACCAATTGCCTGGGTGTGGAGGCATTGGTCGAATGAGGCATCAGTTGGGGGGGGGGTTGTTTTGCGTTGATATTTTGTGATATGTTGTTATATTATTACTTTTGTACTGGGTCCCCTGCATGGGATAACAAACCCAGGGATGTATTTATTGTACTGTGAGCCGCCTCGAGTCATTTTTGAGAGAGTGCGGGATATAAATTAAAATGTTATGTTATGTTATGTTACATAACCTCACACAATTGTGAACAGGGGTGGGGACGGTGAGTTATGCCACGGCTCCCTGGTGAGAGGGGAGGTACAGGGATGGGAAGCGAGTCTGTCAGGGACCTGATGTCCCTATTTTTCAACTTCTGGTCCCAGAATTCCAACTCCTGGTGATTTTTTTAGTTTTTATCCCCTTTTTTGCTACTGGTAAAACAGTGCTGATAATTACCACTTTCTTTGTTTTAGTAATTGAGTGCCCAATCAGCCTTTTGGTAGTTCTTTGGGTACCCAATATAGTATCCAAAATGGTGGGTATTACCTATGGGCAATAAGTCAATTATCCACATTATCTGTACTCCTAATCCTGCGTGACAGACAGGGCTGGCCCAAGGGTTTGAGGGACCATGTGCCAAGCCTTGCTGAAGGAAGGGCCCCAAAAGTTGGTCAGTCTTTTGGCGGCTTTGCTGCCGGCAGGCCGGCAGATCCTTATGGATGGCAGAGCTCTAGGGAGGGGCTTGTACATTGTAGGTGGAGCCCTGACAGAGCTCTAGGGAGGGACATGTCCATTGTAGGTGGAGCCTCCAAAACTCTAGCAACAAAGTGTTTTCAGCGTTAAGATGTGATGGACAGAACATTAGTTTACACTGGGAACTCCTTGCTGCTGAGTAAAACCCTGCCACTTGGAGACTGAGAAAACCCTCCTACTAGCATCTCATCCAGTAAGTGGATGGGACTCCAGTGGAACAACTCTCTCTTCATCAGTGATAGTGCCATAGCAGGATAAAAAAATCCTGTTCACATATTTTAAACATACAAAACCTCTGGGCCACATCAAAATAGCTGCATGCTATTAACAATACCTGATCACACAAGCACGTTCCTAAATAGCATGTGAGGAGCCACTTGAAGAACAGAAGGTTGCTACCTTGTAAATAAGGTTCTTTGAGTTGGCTCGAAACATTCTCAAAATACCCACCCTTCCAGCCTCGCATGGAATTTTTTCCTTATATTTCTAGAAAGTGTTGGAAGGAACTGTCATTCTGAGGGGGGGAAGAGCACTTTTTATACTACAGAAGCTCAAGACCATCATGTGGCTATTATTTGAATAGGGTGAGCATGCACAAACCAGTTGTGAAAATGTTAGGTGCCATCTCGAAGAACCATCTTTACAAGGCTACAAACTTCTGATAAGCACATGGGGAGGAGCTGTTTGTAAACAAACAGCCTTATCTACCAGTCCGATCAGTTGTCCCAGGTGCTGCTACAGCAGTGCTACAGGAGGGAGAGGCAGGTGAGAGATGGCGTGTGCCCGGCAGCGATGGAGGGGAGGAAAGGGGGGGAGGGGGGCATGTATCAGCCAGCAGGGGGGGCCCAGGGAGGAGGAAAAAAACAAACAAGATGGGAGAGGCAGCCGGGCGGTGGACTTTGCTACCAAGGGGGGTGACAAACAGCGCTCTGTCTCCAACCCGCGGTGGTAGCCCGGGGCCCCTCCCTTAGAGGCTGCGGCCATGTGCCTGGGCACTGGTGGCACATGCCTCAGGCCAGCCCTGATGACTGAATGCAAATGAGTCCTTCGGTGCTTTTAGACAGACGGTATTCATGTCTCTGCTATGCCTCACACCTGGGCAGCCGGTCAGTCTGTCTTCCTGCCAGGTGTCCCTGTACCTCCCCTCCCTTCATTCCCTAGAATGAGGAATGGTGCCACAGCCCCCCCCAAGTGAGGGGGGTACGAGAAGGGGTGGGGATAGTTTTGAGTGGGGTAGGGTGGAGGGGTTTTTAATATATGTTACATCTTTAATATATTGTAAGCCACCCTGAGCCTTTGAGACAAGGGTGGGGTAAAATTAATAATAACACTAACAATAATAATAAAAACAACAACAGGTACAGGTCCCCCCCCCAAAAAAAAACAACCCCACAACTTTTCTAGGGCTTTAGAGTCAGATAGGCCATTAATACATGGACATGGGTGAGGGGTGGGTGTTTTGGCGCGGTGGGTGGAGGTGTGTGTATGTCCATTTACACAGACACCCACCCACCTCCACCCACGGAGCCTCCTCCATTTTACCAGAGAGCTCTGTGGGAGGAGGTGGGTGGAGACGGTTGTGCGGTGGGTGGAAGTGGGTGTGCTCCAGGAGTGTGCATGCACTAACACCCACCACCCGTGGTGTTTACAAACATAGGCGCACACCCAGAACACACTCATCCCCCCACCCACCTTCGGCCATGTACACGAACTGCCCCCCCCAGCTGCACACCCGCCTGAACACTGAGCAGTGGGGGGTGGGTTGGTCCATTTAAAAACAGCCATAGACTATAAGACATTACATGGTTTAGGTCTGATTGATTTATCTCTTTCTTCTTTTTTCCCCATCTTAAAGATGCATGAACATCAATTTCTGGAAAGAGTAAAAACAAGAAATCTCCTATAATTGTTAGAAGCATTTTCAAATAGCGGCATCAGAGGGCTACCAGCTGTAAGCCACACCGAGGTTTCTGTAACGTGCCTTTTAATCCTCCTCCTCTATGTTTACATCTAAGCAGACTTAAATCAGTAAATCTTGGCATATACGTTTAGCCTTGGAAGAGCTCTTTCAAGTTTATCTTTGACACTAATAAAGACTCAGAATGAGCAGGGTTTTTTTAAAAAACAGCAGCCATGCCATCTCATGTTGTAATAAGGATTTCTGTTTTTATGGCCATAACAGGGACTCTTGTCTCACTCAATACTGAGTAACTCCTTAGAATGAAGTTGATGTAGGTTTGGTGTTTATCATTAATCTTTTCCATTTGTGACTTGGGAGACCAGGGATGGCCATCTAGGGTGAAACCAGGCACAGCCTTTTGAATACAGTCAAGTGACATAACTAGAGCTGAAACAGTGACCTAATTGGTACCCATTGGTAACACCCATGTTTCTAGTACTGTGGGTATTTGACAAGCTACTCGATCACTGTTCAGGTACCCAGATACCCCCAAAAAAACCATATAATTTCTGGTACCAATTTACCGATTCAAAGATCACTGATAAAAAAACAGGTTGGAAAACCAAAAAATTGATACAGAAATCCAAAAATTGGGACCAGAAGTTGATATTTTTGGACATTCTGGAACATTGTGTAACTAACTTGGGTCATAATCAGGTACCGATTCATACCTGATAATTTTGAATCAATTCAGGTACCTGAAATTCAGCAGGTATACCTATCTTTGTGGATACTCGTTTCAGCTTTGCCACAACCTTATGAAGTAGATTAATTTATTGAGCTTGGTATTCACGGTCAGTAATTTATTTCAAGTCTATCAGGAAGGTACAAAATGCTAGTAAGAAAATTCTTTATATCCTCTGGGTTTTTCTTTGCCACAAGCAGGAGATGTTTATTCAGGTTCCATTGCAATACAACGCACAGCATGCACACACAGCTCCATACTAAGTAGGCCTGAAATGAACAATTTCAGCGAATGCTATTTCCATCAAAAACAAGTCACTCGCATGACAAAGGGTGATTTCAGACGTTACGGGGCCCGTTGGCCCAGTACCAAAATCAACCCATTCGTTCCCCGTCGGGGTCACCCCGTCACGCCGTATCAGACGTGCCCAGGGGATCCCGACGGGGAATCCGGGAGGGGTCGGGGCCACGTGGTGCAACGTGCAGCCGCACGGCCCCGCCCCCTCCACGCACCCCGACGCCCACCCTCCGAGGAGACGGGCGGGCAGCGGGGCCAATGCGGCCGCAGTGTCCGGCCGAATGCACCACGGCCCGGGATCCCGCCGGTGATCCCGGGCCGTGGCAATCAGCCAGATGTTACTTTTTTTTGGTCCCTGCTGGGGGTCTGTTTGACCATGCTTCCAAGGACATTCCCCCGGCTAGCCCGGGAAGCGTGGTTCAAATTGACCCCTTGTGCAGATTGACCGTGGCGAACATCTGGCAGCTGCCAAACAGACATTTGAGGCACAGTGACCACAGGTGGGTATTCACCGTGGTTCACTGTGATCTCGTAACGTCTGAAAATACCCAAAGAAACTTACTGACTTTTATGCTACTTTTCACTAGTTCAACAAAACATGAATTGGGCTGCTACTAACTATGCTTAGCAGATGATGCTTTATATACGAGCTAAACAATGAAAAAATGCCAGAAATTGACTCAAAAGGATGCAAATGAAAGTGCCAGAAAGTTCCCCCAAATCCCTGATAGTCTTGAAAAATCCAGGCAATTGCTAGAAACTGGCGGAAATACCAAAAACTTGCTGGTGCTGATCTTGCAATGGCAGAAGCACAGAATCACTGACCAGTCCAGTGGGAAAATACCAACGAAGGGTCACATGGCTCCTGAAAGGTATTCCCTGATGGGGAGGGAACACTTGCTCTCATCTCAGTCCGAGTGCTAACTTCTGGCACAAGGCACTAGTACATAACCTCCTCTCTCCTTTCATCATGCGTCCTCCTCTCAGCCAATGTGACTCCACCATTTCTAACATTAGGGTTACTTCCTGACGATCATAGATACTCTTTCAGGCTCATCTATTGATTCCTCCGAACAAAATTCTGTATTTCTCAGGTGTGAGTAAAGTACCCTCACCTTCCTGGGCTAAATCTTTACCATCCTCTGAGTGTGAAACTTTTTTTTACCTCCAATCTAGAGCCGAAACAAGTATCCTCAAAAATAGGTAAACTCAGTGAATTTCTGGTACTCGACCCAACCTACCACCTTAGTGCCTGACGGGTTACCTGAAGTCCCTATTTTTAAACTTCTGGTCCCAGAATACCAACTTCTGGTGATTTTTTTTGAGTTTATATCCCCTTTTTTGCTACTGGTAAAACAGTGCTGATAATTACCACTTTTTTGTTTTAGTAATTGAGTGCCCAATCAGCTCTTGGGTAGTTCATTGGGTAACCAAAATAGAATCCAAAATGGTGGGTATTACCTACGGGCAATAAGTCAATTACCCACATCAGCTGTACTCCTAACCCTCCATGATAGTGAATGCAAATGAGTCATTCGGTGCTTTTAGCCAGACGGTATTCATGGTTCTGCTATGCCTCACACCTGGGCAGCCTGTCGGTCTGTCTTCCTGGCAGGCGGCCTGACAGATCTACAGGAGAAGCAGAAGTGGAACAGGCAGCACCTGCACTGCTCTAGCACCCCTCTAGTGGTGCTCTAGAACGTCCTGGAGCACCACCGGCAGAACAGACTGTCCAAACTGGGGCACTGACCAAGGCAGAGCTCCGGTCTGTCAACTCACGGATGGCTGCTGCAGTTCTACTCCCAGCCAGAGTTTTCCCTAAGCAATCCCATAGCACTGCAGGCAGCCAGAGCAGCAGGCAATCCGTCGGTAGCTCTATGGTGTGGTGGAAGGGGGCACAGTGCGGACGGACTGCAGGTTGTGGAAGCTTCTGGGTCCGTATTAAACCAGGGCTGCGTGTTGGGGATGTGGGGCTGCCTGCTACGTGGCAGGAGAAGCAGAAGTGGAATATTGATTTATTTATTTACAAATTTTATATCCTGTCTTTCCCTTAAAAAGGCTCAAGACAGCTTAGAAAATAAAACACATAGAAGATAAACATTAAAATACAAACATAACCCCCAAGCCCCCAACCCACTCCAACTCCCACAAAACACCCACCCAATACCATGTCCCCATTCCCCAATCCCTCCTCCCTCACACCCCTATCGCTCCAACAACACGCCCCCCATTCAATCCCCATTGCCAAAATATTTATTTAGGTACCTGTTTCAGCTCTCCCCCTTAAATTGTGGTGAATATCTCAGACAGGATGGAGAGGCTTGCAATAGCCGAGGAGGTTTTCAATTGTTAACTATAGGTCAAGGTTCCTTTTGTCAATGGCTTCCCAACGTTGCTTTTCACCGAGTCACCATCTGTACAGCCGGGAGGTGGGGTATGAGAGGGCACAGAGATGGTAGCCATTAGAGGGGCCAAGGAAGAATTTTGGTGGCTAACCTTCTTGAAAGGGCCATTTTTCGCTTCCTTCTCTGTAAACGCATAGGCATAAATAGGCTATATAATTGGATTTAATTGGCTCACATTGTAATTTTGGCACCATTGGATATATTAATATAACTTAATGACATGATTGGAAAAAATGTTAGGGTAATTTAATTTGCATTGAAACAATTCGAGTAATGGATTTAATGTCGCACACATTGGGGGTCTAGCAGGTTAGGTTAGGATAAATAGGTTAAGATAGCTAAAAGAGTCATCTCCATAAGAGATGGGGTTGTGATGTCTTGTGTAATGCCGGGCACAGCATGCACAGGGGTCATAACCCTGGGAGGGGTGCTTAGCAGGAAAAGGAGCGGCGTGCACAGCCTCCACATTCTGCGGGGTACTTACCGACTGACTCACGCCCACAGTGGGCACACACCCCTTTGGCCAGTGCACTGTTGCAGTCGAAGGAGGGGACGGTTCGAGTCAATGTACTGCTAATGGAAGGCGCTTCCATGCAGTACTCAGTTTATAGTTAGTAAGTATCGTTAATTCCTAGCATGCTGGACCTATGATTGCTGGTGCAATTCCCCACCGACCTTACCGTATTTCTGTTGAATAAAAGTGCAGCCATGCTGTTTAAACCAATATTAAGTCTCTGCGTCTCTTTTGGGGGGTGCGACGACAATGGTTTTCCATCTCTCCGCCAGTATTTGGCTTCCGGGGGGGGCCTTCATCAATGTTTTCTGGCTCGTGCTTTGGGGTCTGTTGTATGGATTAAGCCATTAATGATCTGTGTGAGCTAAGCTTGTCCCTTCTGGAGGCAATTTTCTTTTCATTTAACTTGACTTCTAAAGAAATGATGCACCGCTTCCTGAATCGAGGGGAAAAGTAAATTATATAAAAAAATAAAATAAAAATAAATCTTCCATTGACTCATTGTAGGCGAATGTCTGTCTTTTACATGAAAATAAAAAGCAAGCACTTCCCATACTCATCCCATATATATAGGACGTAGACAGATGGGTAGGCTGCCCCAGTTCGGTACAGATGGGTAGGCTGCCCCAGTACTGGCCGTGTCAGCCCTGGGTGGCCTGTCAGAGCAAAGGCACACCCCCAGATGTTGGCGTGGAGTAGGATGCGCCAGCCCTACTTGCAGTGCTCCGGAACATCCCAGACCACCGCCAGCAGAGTGAGCCTACCAAACCTGGGGGACCAGCCCGAGGCAGAGCTGTAGTCTGTCTTCTTGGTGGACTCGTGCTGCAGCTCCACTTCTGCCCAGCTGCTGCTCCTGGCAAAGCATAGAGTTGCGTGCTGCAGCCTAGAGCATCAGGTGATCTGTCCACAACTCTACAGGGTGGAGGGGGTGGGTGGGTGCAGAACAGGTGGACCATGGACCGAGGAACCCACAGTGTCCATTTAAACTTCACTTGGGTGGGGCTGGATGCAGGGGTGCACTCCTGGAGAAGTTCTGAGGGTGGCCAGCCCCACGTCCATTCAAAAGTACCCATAATCTGCAGACAATCTTAGAATCATGGAATTAGAAGGGACCTCAAGAATCATCTAGTCCAAACCCCTGATCCAAGGCTGGACATACTATGCCTACAGCTATGTGGACAGATATTTGTTCAGTTAAATCTCAGAAGCATACAAGTAAGGAGATTCCACAACTTCCTGATTCCACAACTTCCTTGGGCAATTTATTCAAATGAATGAACACAAGAAGAAGCCTATCGGATTATAAAGGGCTGAAGCGAGAAGCCAATTACTTACTCATGAGTAATTGAGCCATCTCGGGAAATGGGATTGGGTTCCTGATCATTTCCCAGTACCGATGCGATTTCTTGACTCTTGCAATACTGTGAGATATGAACCCGACTTACTGATTTTCATCTTAGTATTTACCATGCACCATTCATTTGCCACTTGCTACATCGTAAAAAGTAACATTTTTTTCCGGGTTTGTTGTTTCCGCATTTCTGAACCATCACTATGTGAATAGGCCACCCATCAACCTCCCCCCCGAGTGTCTCTTAACCTCCATTCCAATGACTCCAAACAAAATTGTTGTTCTATGCTGTTTTCTTTGCTTTGACCAGTTTGCAACTGGATCGCAGATTCGTAAAGGAATCTGTGTACCAGCCAATGAGTGACAAGGAAGTACAAGGGAAAACGGAGTGCAAGAAATGAGTTACTGTGCTGGTATTACCTCTCAGGATTCAAAACTGATGGTAAAGGGGTAAGCAGCAAAGTAGTAAATGGGATATCGGTAAGTAAATTATCAGTAAATCGGGCAAGAAAATGTCGAGCGAGACATTCCTGTGTACTGAGAGTTTTGGTAACCAGGATTTCAACAGGAATTCCCACTTTTGCGAAATCTAATTTCAGCCCTAGATTAGCCAAATGTTCTATCTAACTCAGCACCTCTGGTTGCTTTGGAAAACTAAATCCTAGAGTCAAATCAGGAAGCAAAGAAACTGCTCACAGGGTTTTTTCACACTTTTGATCAGGCCATTGCCAATTTGAACAATATTCATCATGTCATTCGAGCATCCCATTCTTCAACATTTTGTTCATTGCCAACACATTTGGTTAGTTTGTTTTCAGTGCATTCAGTTCATTCTTTTCCAATGTGTTTGCTTTTTCGTAACCCAGATAGTATCACTATGCCTTCCATTTCTTCTCCCAGAGGCTGGGAAGGTAATCAGAAAATAAATATGAATCACTGTCTGATCAATGCAATCGCTACCTTGCAAATGAAATGAATAAATGGAACAAAGAAAACAGAACAAACAAATGAATAAACTGACTGAACCAAATGGACAAAACAATAGAGACAGAAGGTAATTTGGGCACTCGAACAAACAGCAGGCAAAGACTGTCTAATACTTGCTTCATTTATTTTGGTTCCAAACATTCAAATTCAACATTTATTTTTAGGGTTGTGCAGAAGGTACCATGTTTATTTTTGGTTTTGGAGGGAAAGGGGAGAGTTGCAAATGACTCTAATGTTTTCAATTATTTGATTTTCATTTTGTGCACATGTGCAGACTGGCTTCTCTTTTCCAAAATGGCGCCAATGCAGCCAACACCATTTCGGGAAAGGGTGTGTATACGCAGATTGGCTCCAGTGGCCATTTTGCGTATAGTGCATTGCATTTTTAATTTTTCAATTTTTAAATCAAAAATGGATGAAAGCAGGTGACAATTTTTTACTTATTCATCCATTCTCATATTTTAGTTACTAAAATGAATGGGGCTCCATTCACTTTAGCAACTAAAAAAACAAAAACAACAAATTGCACACACCTATTTCGTTTGCAATTAAGGAGTACTCCTTTCAGCTCTACTAAATACATAACAGTTCATGGCAGAGTGATCCGTTTGTTGCTTTTCGCATCTTTGGCCCTTTTTAAATGGACCACGGTGGGTGGGGGGATGGGTGTGCAGCCACCCATGGAGCATCAGGCATTGGAGCCCATTGCTTTGTGGGTGGGCGATGGGTAGAGATGGGTGGAGGTGGGTGTTGCATGGGAGCACGCACGTACTCCCATGGATGCACACTCATCCCCCCACCCACCACCATGACATTTACAAGGACGTCCCTCCACCGCACACGTGCCCACACCTTCAGCTGGTGGTGGGGGTTGGGGGATCCATGTAAAAACGGCCTCGGTCAGAGATGTCATCTCATGACTTACTTGAATAATAGGCTGTTTTCACATAGATAGTAGGGATGGGCGAACAGATCGCGGTTTGGGTTCGGCCGTTCGGTTTGGCTGCGTTCGGTTTGTCCGCGTTCGGTTCGGCCGTTTGGTTAGTTCGACGGGTTCAGGTTCAGCCATTTGGCCATTCGGTTCAGCCGTTCGGGAAATGTTATGTTTTTTTTTTGTTTTTTATTTGGTTTTTTGGTTTTTATATGGGTTTTTTAATTTATTTTTTTATCTAATATTATATATATAAATATATCTACACTAAATCTAACTGCTATTAACTATTCTAAATGCTATGAACTAAATGGATTATCTAATAAGTACACAGACCTACTCCTACAAACATTAAAACTAAATCACTAACGCTATCTCTATCACTAAGCTAACTCCTACAACTCTCTACTAT
>QEPC01007340.1:226528-237265 GCA_003113815.1 Sphenodon punctatus
CGAACGCAATCCGAACTGACCGAACTGTTCGGCCATTTTTCCGTTCAGTGTTTGGTTCTGTTCAGTATGTTCGTGTTTGGATTTGTGTTCGCGTTTGGCCGTCCGAACAGGCCGAGTTTGGGCCGAATTCCGAACTTCCAAACCGCGTTCACCCATCCCTAATAGATAGGGGTGGGTATAGGTGTGTGTGTGTGTCCTTTTACATGGACACACACCCTCCTCCACCCATTGGGCCTCCTACGGTTTTCCGGATGGCCCCATGGTGTAGATGGGTGTGCGCTGGGAACGTACATCCACAAACACCCACTGCCCATGGTGTTTACATGGCTGCACACCCCGCGCACACCCATGCACCCACCCACCGCCGGTCCGTTTACATGGACGTCCACTGCACACCTGCCAGAACACCCAGTGGTGACTGGGATGGCCATGTGAAAATGGCCATAGACTAATCATTTATGGACCTATCCTCGAGCTGAAATTAGTAGTGAATCTATTACCCATGAGCAATATATGAATATTTGGAATGCCCTTTGTGGGTACCCAACCCTGTACCCACAATGGAAATGAATACCCACCTACATGGTTTGGATTTAAAGTGGGGGATTGTGTCTGATGAAAACACATTATAATTTTTATCAGCCAACTCTTACAAGGAGGCTTGGGCAAGCAGAAGTCAGCACAGAACCTAGGACCCTTGTCACAGCTATCCCAAAGCAGACCAGCTAAGTCACCCCAAAACCAGGACATTCCAGGACATTGGATACCCAAATTAGGTCACAATCAGGTACCAATTGGTGCCCAATATTATTTAGTTAATAGTACTCTGAATATTATAGAATATGGCGTAGTGGGTGGAGACTGGTGTGTATCCATTTAGATGGACACACACCCACTTCCACCCTCCTACACCCATTTCCACCCACGGAGTTTCCTCCATTTTACCAGAGGGCTCCATGGGTAGAAGTGAGTTGAGGCAGGTGTGTGATGGGTGGAGGTGTGTGTGTGCCAAGAGCATGCATGCACAAATACCTACTGCCTGTGGTGTTTACACGGGCGCACGCCCGACGTATACCCATGCCTCCCCCACCGTCCATGTATGTGGGATGCCCCTCCCCGCCGCACACCCATCAAAACACCGAGCGGGGGTGTCGTCTATGTAAAAATGACTATGGAATATCCCTTCCCACTGCCAGAGTTACTGGCAGAGTTAACAGCTCCCCCTCTTCAAGAATCAGGCAACTCACACATGGACTGTTAAACAAGATGATTCGAAGCCACCCATCTGTGTACATATATTCCTTCAAGCTCTAGAAAATTCTTAAATGCCTTTCTTGAAAGGCCTATTTTTATGCATGGAAATGGTCCGCGAGGTCATCTCTAGAGGTACTTCCTAATTGACCAGCTGTATGTTCTCACTATTTCTTTATTTATTTAAGCAATTTGATAACCCGCCCCCTCCTGTCAAAGGCAGCTCAGGGTGGTGTAAAAACATAAAAATAATAATTAATGCAATATATAATCAGAATTTTAAAAATATACTATAACTAAATGGAGCTAAAATTCCTTACCCAACCGCCTCTCACTACCCATCTCTCCCACCAAAAGCCTGGTGGAACAGCCAGGTCTTACATTGTCTTCTAAAGGAGAGAAGGTCCGGGGCCAGACCAACCACCACCAGAACAGAGTTCCACAGCCTCAGAGCGTCCACCGAGAAAGCGGCCTTACTTATACAGCTGCATTCACAGTAGCTAAGACATTAGTCTTTACAGGTGAAAGGATACATAAAATAGTCCCCAAAGAATTCAGTTTACCTCTCTCAAAAACATTGCTAAAATAGTTTTTCTCTCCACTATAAAATGTGTGGCAGGCATGGAATACATAATGGTATGGTGTAGTGGGAGAGTTTTTATTGGCACTCATCAGTAATACCTCTATCTCATACTCATGCCCATAAAATTTGATGTCCAATTTGGAAGCTAACTCTTTCTTGCTTGCTTGCTTGCTTGCTTGCTTTCATACCTGTAATGGTGACATGCTAGTGTTACCATTCCAGGAATGCTAACTGGCCATGCCGAACACCAACAAGGAAATTGGCACAGGAATTGGGAGGGGAAGTTAGAAAAAAACCAGTAACGGAAGTGGGAAAATTGGTGCCAGAAGTTGGAGAAAAAGGATTGGGAGTCAGAAAATTTGAACAAAAAATGGTAAGTCAGTATATCAGGTAGCCTTTATCTGATTAGTACCTGATGTTACTGGGTCAGGTTGAGTACCACAATTCTCTGATGGGTATTGCTGTTTTTGCAAGTACTCATTTTGTTAGTATTTGAGCCCCATTTTTCTATTAATATCAAGATAATTGGAGTAAAATGCTATGCTCCTTCCATGGCTGGAGACTCTCCTGACTGGATTGGTTTACTTAACTAATTTGGTGTACAAACATGGATATGAGAAGACACATATTAACCTAGGGGTTACATCTTTTTAATTACTCCAGTCTATTGAAGAGAAGGAGTCTGGTTGGTAAAATTTTCATGAGCAACCGTAATAAAATATTGATTCTGATTTCACAATTAATCCATATTGCGTTGATCTTCTCCTCCAGCTCTCAATAATTTAGCACAATCTATTAGTGGTCCTTTCCCTACTCACTAGCTCAGGGTGGAAGAGAGAGTCACATCTGGTTGAAGGTAATGAATTTTTCACACTGTGCCATCAGTTCTAATTCAGTTAATTACACATCATGGCATAATCTCTATGACTTTATTTTTTTTCACCCAAATATTAATTTATTCTAAATACGTGACCTCATTTGGAAGGAAACCTTCCAAAACCTTACGCTTCTCTACCCACTCTTTGCAATAAGAACTAATTAGCAGAAGGAGACATCCTTGAATGGAGAGTGTGCTAAAGCATTCCAGATGGCTCTAAAAGGAAAAGGCAAATCATTAATATTGCAAAGTTGTAGTTCAGCCCTTTTATGAACCCAAAAACTTCTCTGTAAAGAGAATGAGGGGTCGGTAGGGAAGGAATGGAGACATGACGTTTCCATTATTTACAGTCTGGCCAAATATCGATTCTTTTGCTATAGTGCACAGTGAAGAAAAGGAAATTGACAAGGTTATCCTTGAGGGATACCTTGGACCATAGATGGTTTATGCAGAGTGGGTGGGTGGGTGTTCCTTCCTTTTCATGGGCCATTTTTAAAATTAGTACAAGGTCGATGGGCTGGACAGAAGATTGGAATTGGGTGCTTAAGGAAGGAAGGAAGGAAGGAAGGGTTTTAGATCATAAGACAATAGGAACATAAGAAGTGCCAGACTGGGTCAAGCCAATGGTCCATCAAGATGAGCATCTGGTCTCTGACAGTGGTCATTCTTGGTCACTTAGAAAAAGTATCCCAAATCCAACAGGTGATAATGGAGTGTTCCATTCGCTGCTTTTCACTTCCAGATCTCAATAGCCAGCGGTTACATCCACCAGCCTTCTGGGCAGTAATGGACCTATCCTCCAAGAATGTATTCAATCCTTTTTTAAACCCAGCTCTGCATAATAACAAGGTCATCAATCTATGCTATGAGTTCATTCACTATCCATGAGTGCATGCCCACATCTCAACTCCATTCCCCATAACACACTCTTTCAATGCTTGGGAGTAGAGACAAGATCCACAGACTAGATCTAAAATTGAAAAGCGGCCAAACGGAAAACAGTCTAGTGAAGTATGTGACCTATAGACTGAAGATTTTCCAACCCTGTTTTATACCACCTGGGAGGAAACCAGAGTTCTTCTGTGAGTAGGGATGGGTGAACGTGGTTTGGAAGTTCGGAGTTCAGATGAAACTCGGTCTGTTCAGTCAACCGAACCAAACTTCCGAACCGAACTCGAATTTCAAACCGAACTGAACTGAATTTCCAAACTCCATACTATTCGACCATCCCTATCTGTGAGAGCTTTTCCTAAATCAAATATTCTTGTTAAAAAAAAGAAAAGATTAGACACGTTTTACATATTCCCGAGGATGAATTTAAATTCCTGGTCCATTTGCAAAGTCACTATTTTGCATTCCAGTTTTTATAAATTTGATTCTTAGACATTCAGTTTGAGAGAATGGGTTAACTAAGCCAATGATTTCTGTAATTGTTCATTATCCAACACAGTATTCAAGTGAAAGCATTTGAACGTGAACAAACTCAGTTGCAAACTCCCACTCTAAATTGAACCAAAGTCTGAGGGTACATTCAACGCAGCACTCTGGGATTGTTAGCTACAGCAGTGGCAACAGCTGAGGCAAATTTCAAAGCAGGGAGGAATGTGAGAAAAGTTGCAATTAGAGATGAAATGAATATCCAGCAAAAATAGGTATACCCATTGATTTTCTGGTATCAAATCGACTCAAAAGTATCAGGTACTAACTGGTACCCAATTAGTGCCTGATTCAAGTACCTAATGGGTGATTTCAGATGTGTTAGGCCTCCACGCCCAACACGTTGAACCCCGGATCAGGATCCGTCTTGGATCCGGGTCAGTGATGAAGCCGGCCATCCTTTAGACATGCCAGCTTCCATCACGCTGAGGTATCTCAGAGGGGGCGGGGTCATGTGGGGCAATATGCGGTTGCATGGCCCTGCCCCCCATGCTTCCCTGGCTGGTAGCCCTCGGCAAGACAGACGAGTGCAGAAGCCAATGCAGTTGTTGCGCCAGATCCCGTACTGCGGTTGGGGTCACAATCCATGATGAACCAAGGTAACAGACGTTACTTTTGGCCCATCACAGATCATGGTCAAGCTAACCATGGTTCTGGTGATGGGGCCGGCCTCAACACCAGAACTGTGGTTAGCTTTGACCCCTGCCAGAGATTCACTGTGGTGAACATCTGGCAGGGCTCAGACAGACGTGCACGGGATCACAACCACCACTTTGAATCCAGTGTGATTCAGGGTTGTTGACTGTGGGTGATTTCAGACATTGGGTATTTTCAGACGATACGGGGTCCTTTGGCCCCGTACCGGCACCACCGGCTTCGTTCCCCACCGGGGTCACCCCGTAACGGCACAACAGATGTGCCGGGGGGATCCCGGTGGGGAAAGTGGGAGGGGCCGGGGCCACGCAGTGCAATGTGCGGCCGCACGACCGAGCCACGGCCCGGGATCCCGCCGGGGATCCCGGGCCGTGGCGCGTGGCCAGACGTGACTTTTCCTTGGTCACGGCCCGGTGTACGTTTGACCACGCTTCCCGGGACCTTCCCCCAGCTAGCCTGGGAAGCGTGGTTCAAACGAACCCCATGTGGGGATTGACCATGGCCAACATCTGGCACGCCGCGAACAGACGTATGAGACACGGTGACCACAGGTGGGTATTCACCATGGTTCACCATGATCTCGTAACGTCTGAAGACACCCATTATGTGGTTAAATTCACCACAGTGAATCCCACCCCAGTGTGAATGGCTTCACCATGGGCCGTGGTGAGATGAGTGCCCCCAACAGACGTGACAGGGGTGGCACCACCACCCAGGGTCAACCAGAGAGGACACGGGCCGGGGGAACCCAACAGACATGATGTGGTGGCGAGAATTACGGTGGGAGCCCCACAAGGCCACGTGGATGCAAACATGACCGCCTGAGGGAAAATGAAGCCACAGATGGCAGAGGGCCCCACCCAGGGAAGGGAAACATGAAGGGAGGGAGTGGAGGGAGCCACAGTGCAAGTAGCACCTGCAAACAGTGGACTTGTACATCAGAGCGGCTGCACACCTCTGACAGGACCACCAGCTCCAGCCCAGGGGGGGGGAAAGCCATAATCATCCGCAGGGGACCAGGGCAGGTGGGACAGCTCCAGCAGACAGTAGTAGGCAACCCCGTGGGAGAATGTATACCCATGGGCACCCTACAACCTGATCAAGTAGGACACAGCCAGGGCAGGACCACCCTCACACAGGCAGGTCACATATCCCGGGAAGGCACACACACACACACACAGAGTGGAGGCCGTCTCAGCTGCACTCCACGCCGCAAGGCCCCCCATATTGTCCAATACATGCCCCTCAGGGAAGGGGGTGAGCCCCAGCTCCTCACAGTGCATGCTGCAGTAGCCAGCGGTCGCGACATAGCCAAAGTGAAGCATACCAAAGCTCAGGCAATGATAGGCATCCGGCTGGGTGGGCATGGAGCGCAGGCAGTGCTGAATGATGGGTGAACTTCACAGGTCGCAAAGGGCCATGCTCTCCTGGGAGATCCAGGCACGTACAGAGCCCCCGGAGCCTCCGAGCGGGACCTCGGGAGGAGATGCAGCTGCCATGGTACAGCTCTTGGAGGGTCTGAGCCGCAGAGGCCATGGGGGAAGCATGGAATGTGTGGACGGGGGGCCAGACAGTGAGACAGGTGCTGCCAAGGCTGATGGATAACGGCGAGATGGGAACAATGGAGCCGCTGTGGAGGAATGTGAAGGGAGTGGGCAGCGCACAGCTACCGGCATGCAAGGCCGGACAGGCCCATGAATACACACCTGCAAGAGGGGATAGGAACAACAGCACATGCACACACAGGGCAAAGCATCAGCCCAGGGGCCAAGGCCCCAGGCCCGGGGGGCTGCACTGGGTACCCCCTATGAGGGACCACAGCCAGCACCGGAGGGAGCGCAGTGAGGACCCAGTGCCCGCCCCCATCACCACCACCACCGGCTGAGACCTCATGCAGGAGATGGTGCTCCTGGGCTGACAGCCCAATGGCCAGGGGGTGTGCGGCCTCCGGTGCTCACCCAGAGGCCCATGGGGGAGGGGAAGCATGCACATATGTGGCACAGGTGTGTGTTCAGGAGCGGAAGCGAGTGCATGGTTCCCCAGCCGCGACCTCGACCAGCGGCCACACCTGCAGGGATGGATCACATCCAGCTGGGAGCTCACATAGCCCTGCTCAGGCAGTTTTGGAGTGGTTCCGGGAGCATGTGGCGCTGCTGAGGCTCATCACAGAGGAGCTGGACGGGATGCATGCGGAGCAGTGGTGCATGGCCAGGGTGGGGGCACACACCCATCACGCAGCTAGCAGGGCCAGACGGCTCCGAGCTCTGGGGATGGTACGGCGGCTCGGACGGGCCTACAGCAGGTCGCTCCTACGAGCCAGCAACCTACCAGCTGGCATCAGGGGTCTGCTGTCCAGAAGCACGTGGGAGAGGGCTGCCAGGTAGCTAGTGCTGCAGCTTGCCATTCCCATCCACAGGTGCATGTGGGCTGTGCTGAGGGCTCATCAGTGGTGGCAGAGGGTGCTGGCACGGTGGGACAATGTCACCTAGATCAGACACTTCCAAATGGACAGGCGCACCCTCATGTACCTGGAAGAGTGGCTGTGGGAGTGGCTCGAGCCCCTGAGGACCGACATGAGGGACCCCATTCCCATGCCACAGTGGGCCTTGGCCACCACGGACTCCTGCTGGTCTGTTGCCCAGCACTTCGGAGTGGGCCTCACAACTGTGGCGTGCCTGGTGCGGGACTTCTGTGAGGCAGTGGAGGGGATGCTCATGGAGCACGTTATCCAGCTGGTTGATCAGGACACCATTATGATGGGTTTCCGGGACCTGAGCTTCCCCAATTGCCTGGGGGTGATCAATGGCACCCATATGGTGATCCTGCAGCCCCCGGATGATGATGCAGCCGAGTACATAAACCGGCACAGGTACCACTCGCTACAGCTCCAGGGCCTGGTGGACCATCGGGGGCGCTTCACAGACATATTCACCGGGCACTCGGGCCGCAGCCACGACACCCGCATCCTCACGATCTCCCCGCTGTTTGTCCGCATGTACAGGGGGGACTTCACGGACATGCGAATGACCCGAATAGAGGGAGTGATGATAACCCCATGCATCCTTGGCGACCCGGCATATCCCCTGAAGCGATGGCTGATGAAGGCATTCCTGGTGCCCGTCACCCCGGCTCAGCAGCGGTACAACACCCACCTCAGCACAGCTCACACCATGGTTGAGAGGTCCTTCGGTGCCTCAAGCAGTGTTGGCGCTGTCTAGCGGCCGGCTGGAATATACGGTGGAGACCTCCTCCCTTGTCATTGGAGCCTGCTGTGTCCTCCACAACATATGTGAGTCCGATGGGGCCGCTCAGGAGAACTCCCCCTCCCGCTGCCTTCCTGGCCCAGTACCGCTGTATGTGACGTGTCCAACCCCCATGAGTACCGCTATGCCAAGTGCATCAGGGCAGTGCTGGCTCGTCACGTTAAGCACCTGGCCCATCCCTGAGGCCCCTGTCAACCGGACCCTCCCAACCGGACCTGCAATGCGACCACAGCCACACCAATGCTGCTGTAGCCCTGTAACTGCATGGAATAAAGCACTTGGACAGCTTTGGATGTGCCACTGACATTTTATTGTACCCCCCCATTCCCACCCACTGCCCCGTACACCCGTGTGCCCATCCCCCCTCCCACCACCCTCAGTGGTGCCTAGTTCCCTCTTCCTTCCCCATCCCCTATGCTGCCCTGCCCCTCCCCATTCCCCTGGTGCCCCTTGGCTGGCCCCTCCCCCAGCCAACCGGGATGACCAAGGCTACCGACCCCCACCCTCGTCTGAGGTGGAGGAGGAGGTGCTGTCAGATGCCTGGGCTGGATGGCCTGCCCCTAGCCCCTGTCCAATACCCCTGAGGGTCCCATGCCCCTCCCCCCTGCGCTGCCTGCTGCCATGTTGGGGCCTGGAAGACCGACTGCTGGCATTGCAGATGTGGGGGAACGGGTCCCCAGATCCGCGGTCCCTGATGCTGTTGGGGTGGTGGGGGTGGCGGTGTGGCCAAGACCTGTGGTGCGGCCAGTGGGGGTATGGGGCACATGTCCAGGTGCTTTGGGGGATGGATGGCTGCCATCCCCTTCCACTGCATTGCCCCCCCCCCATTGGGGTCCATGTGTGTGCCGTGCCCTGCCCTTACCTGCTCCCTTGGTGTCCGTTCCCTCCGAGGCTGGGCTCTTGCTGGAACTGCTGTCTTCCTGGTCTCCAGGTCAGCAGCCCATGAGTGTACAAGTGATTGTCTCCTCCGCCCCCTCCACCTCCTCGGAGTCTGCTGGGGCATGTGTGCCCTTGCCGGAGGTAGGGTTGGGGATGCATCGGCCACATGTGCCCGAGGTCCCTGGCATCTCCTCCGTGTTGTCCATGCCCTGTGCTGGGTCTTACTTGGGGATCTCCGGCTGCAAGGGGGGGGGCTCCTCCACAGGCCGCTCCTCCCAGGCGCTGGGCCACTATGGAGCCCTTGTGGTGCAGCACCCGGCTCAGCGTGTCCATGTAGGGGGAGGCACATGTCGCCCGCCCGGAGTGCCAGTTGATGTCCACTATGTCCTTGAACCCCATTTTCAGTTGCTTTATTTTTGTCTGGCACTGTGTGGGTGTTCTGTCATATCCAGCCTCCCCCATCTCCGTGGCTATCTGGGCGAACACCTGTTCATTCCTGGCATTGACTGCCAGATCGTCCTGCATCTCGGGTGTCGCCCAGATGGCTATGAGGCCATGGGTCTCCTGGAGCCCCCACTGACCCCCCCCTTCGGTGACACCACCTGGGAGCCGGCCCCTCCACTGCCTCTTCCTCCTCCGCAGCTACCCCTGCCTGGCCCTGGCTCCCTCCAGCCTCTGCTTCCTCTGGGGCACATGCCCTCTTGCTGGTCTGTTTGGGGGAATGATGGGGCCTATTGGGTGGTCTCCTGGCGGCTGTGATCCCTCACTCCCGAGCCCCTCCTCTCCCCTGCTCCAATCCACCCACTCCTGGCTGCACCCCCTACCTTCTTCCGGGGTACCCCCATGTGCTGCTGGGTGTCCCCTGCTGGGCTGGGTTCCCCCTCCAGCTGCTGCTGCTGCTGCTGCTGCTGCTACTGCTCCTCTTCGCTCTCTCGCTCCATCTTCCACTCTGTTTTCTCCGTCCTCCTCTCCATCGACTGCTCCGTCACGTTCCCCTTCTACTGCCTGCCCTTTAAATCTCCCCCCGTGTGCCACTTGTTGTTGGTTGCCTAGAAGCAATGCTGCGTGCTGTCACTGCAGCCAGGGTTTTCCCTTCAGACGTTACTTTTCATTCACCCCTGCCGTGGTGAGCATTCACCACATTTCTAGGGATGTGCGAACAGATAGACGTTTGGATTTGGCTGTTCAGTTCAGTTCGTCCGTTCAGTTCAGCAGTTCGGTTAGTTTGCCGGGTTCGGGTTCGGCCGTTCGTTTCGGCCGTTCAGGTTCGGTCGTTTGGGAAATGTTTTGTTATGGGTGTTTCTATGTTTTTTATATGGTTTTTTTGTTTTTTATTTGTTTTTATATGGTTTCTTTGTTTTTTATTTGTTTTTTTGGTTTTTATATGGTTTTTTTATTTAAGTTTTTAATCTAATATATATATATATATATATATATATATATATATATACACACACTAAATCTAACTGCTATTAGCTATTCCAAATGCTATGAACTAAATGGATTAACTAATAAGTGTACAGGCCTACTCCTACAAACACTAAAACTAAATCATTAACGCTATCTCTATCACTAAGCTAACTCCTACAACTGTCTACTGTCCCTAACCTATTTATATATATATATATATATCTGGGATGGGGGGGGAATCACAAACAACACAAGGTTTCAGCCAAAGGTGCACTCCCGCGCCCAGAAAGCCCCAGCAGGCATTGCAGCGCCCAGAAAGCCCCTCCAGGTGAGCAGGGCCCCACCCCATAGCCACAAGCCAAAGGTGCACGCCCGCGCCCAGA
>QEPC01007340.1:249061-283153 GCA_003113815.1 Sphenodon punctatus
TATTCCATTGATTTCAATGGGGACACAGTGCCCCATTGAAATCAATGGAATAAAACCGGTACCGGATACCGGATTTATTCCGAGAATCCGGTTCTTTGAGAACCGGAAAAACGGTAAATCCGGTATCCGGTAATTGCCCCGGGGTCCCACCCCTGGTATCCATGGTAATTTGTGAGAGCAAACGTGATTATCTTCAGCACTGGTCAGTCTATGATGCATCTTTGTGATGCATATTGTATTAAAAAATTTCAAATCAGGTCTTACAAAGCAAATATAAATCACTATCTGGATCCTGCTCTAGTTGTAGAAATGAATATTCAGCATTTTGAATTGTGATGTGGAATCTTCTTTGAGTTCTTTGTAGTAGTTTTGATTGGAAATTTGCCTATTGACTTCTGTAATGTAGTCTTCTTGGTTAAGTATTACAATGGCACCCTCTTTAGCTGCAGACTTTTTACGCTACATCCTGAGGAAGGGCCCTATGTGGTCGGAAAGCTTTCTTATTTCCACCAACAATAGTTGGTCCAATAAAAGGTATAACGCAAACCACTTTGTCTCTCTAGAAATGAATATTCATTTTTGGTAGAGCTGCTATATATACCCACAAAAACAGGTATAACCTAAATCAACCCTAAAACTTCAGGTACTATTGAGTACACAATTAGTGCCTGAACTGGGTACCTGATGTCCCAGTTTTCCAACTTTTGGCCTGGAAGACTGACTTCCAGTCCAGAAATACTGACTTTTCTTCACACCCCCCATCCCCCCTTTTTTTGGGTGTTTCCATCCTTTTTTTTAATGAGTTTCTATCCTGATTTAAGAATATATACCCAGAAAATTGATGATGATGATGATGATGATGATGATGAATAGATAGATAGATAGATAGATAGATAGATAGATAGATAGATAGATAGATAGATTTATTTTTATTCTGTAGCCAGAGGCCATTAGGGATGTGCGAACGCTGTTCGGACGTTCGATGTTCAGCCCAAAGTAGGCCGGTTCGGACTGCCGAACTGAACAGCCAAAGCCCCGAACAGTTTGGCTGCATTCGGGTGAGTTCGGGTGGGTTCGGGCAGGAAAAACGTGACTGGCAGGCCCAGAGAGGGGGTGCAGCTGAGGAGCAGACTTCCTGGCCCCAGGGGTGGAGAAACTTAGACTAGCAGCCAGCCTGCCCAATCACCATCCCTCTCTTCCTCAGACCACTGGCTTCGCAGTCTGTGATTGGCCACGGACTAGGCTGCACAGAGCCAATGGGGCTTGGGGTAAGGCGGATGCAGCAAGTAATAAGAGTAATTGCCCTCCCCTCTTCCAACTCCTTCTGAGCTAGCCACTGATCCTGTCAGCAGATGTTTTCAGAAGACTCCCTCTCCCAGCAGTTTGTGTTCCTCCCAATCCATTGCCATCTTCCTCCTATTTCACCCATTTCCACACATTTACCTCCATAGTTTCATTTATTTAGATTAGATTAGATAGATTTAGGTGTTATTTTTATTTTTTTACCCCACCCTGTGTTTTCTCCTTCCCCTCCATTGAATCCTTCCCTCCTCCCTGTATTTATTCCATCCCTGATCCCCTTCCCGTGTTTTTGGATTTATTTAGAGTAGTGTTCGATTTATTTTAGTTTCATTTCAGTTTTCTACCCCTCCCTGTGTTGTTTGTTGTGACGTGTCTGTGTCCCCCCACCCCCATCCTTGTGTAATATATGTAGATAGATATATATTAAATATTAGTTACTATAGATAGATAGTTGTAGAAGTTATCTTTAGTTATAGAGATAGATAGAGATAGTGCGTAGTGACTCCGTTAAAATATTTTATAGTGTGTTTGTAGGACTAGGCCTTTGTAGATATTAGATAATATTCCAATGGGCTACATGGCGGTGGCCATGCCACTGGAGTGGCAACAGGCAGCATCAGTAGCCCGAGCCCATCACCATGCCCCAAACTGCACAGACCTGATTTTGGCACTCAGGCTTCAGAGGCTTCCAGCAGTGGCACTAGGGGTGTGGTTCGGCAGTGGCTCCTACCAGTGTCCTCCACTGCCACGCAGGACACTGGAAGGCCTGCACTCCAGGAGGCTACGGCTCTCTCTGCTGCAGCTGCAGGAGCAGGTGCAGGTGCTTCAGGGTCAGATGTTTCTCCAGGGACACCAATGTACCCAACCCCCATTATTGAGGTGATCCCCAGCAGTCCAGGGCTGGTGGATTCCACCTCGGCTGCTATAGGCAGGCCCAATCCCCGGGCAATGGCAGCAGGGAGAGGAGGAGGAGCAGCAGTAGCAGCAGCTATAGGGGGCACATGGAGAGTGGCAGCAGCATGACTGACAGTAGATCAGCCTCAGGGTCCCAGTACTCCCCTTCGCAGAACCTATCTTAGATTGGGGACAGCAAGGAGACACTAGTCTTGTGGAGGAGATGTCTGGTGCTGAGGTGATGGCTGTCTCTCCGAGAGCTGTGTCACCACCATGTTTTTCCCCTCCGAGCAGTGCTGTCAGTGGTGTGTCACCTGGTGTGGGCCAGAAGGCAGGAGGGGGCAAAAAATCCTCTGTCTGGGCGCATTTTAAGTTGGTGCAGGCGGATGATCCCAGGGAGGTGCAGTGCACTTTGTGCCAGAAGGTGGTGAAGCGTGGGCAGGTGCTCTCCAACCTTGGCACTACTGCCATGGCGAGGCACACAACGCTGTGCTACTAAGCGGGCAGGCAGGGGCAGTAGACACCAGCGGGTTCCTGACTGCAGCAGCCAGTCATCCGCCTCCATCAGCAGGCAAGTGTCCTGCTCTAACAGCTGGCTCTGGCAGCAGGAGCTGTATCACTGCTGGGGGGGAGCAGAAGCAGAAGCAGCAGCAGCAGCAGCGTCAGTGCACCATGGAGGAGCTAGGGTGGGGGCAGCTTCCAAGTCCATCAGCAGCTGCAGGACGTGGAGGGTGATGTGCATTTCAACTGAAATCCATGCACATGTTGGGGGAAATGATAGCGCTGGATGGGCAGCCTTTCTCAGTGGTCGGGGACATGGGGTTTAGGTGCCTGATTGGGTTCCTGGCCCCCCAGCTTAAGCTGCCCTTGCGCACTCCCCTGAGTCAGCAGGTGGTGCCATCCTTGTACTTGGATTTAAAGGAACGGGTGAGGGAGCAGCCGGCAAGGGCTGGGGGTGCCACCGCCCACTTCACCACAGACCTGTGGTCATGTTGGAATGCGCAGCATGCATTCCTGGCAGTGACAGTGCACTGGTGGCAGAACCCAGAAGCAGCATTTGACAGTGGCAGGAGGGGTCCCAAAGCTGGGTATAGGTGGGCCCTGCTTCAGGCAGAAGTAACGGACAACCCTCACACGTCTCAAAACATCAAGGCAGCTCTGACCACCATGGTGAGGGAGTGGGTCATGCCAGACGTGCCCTTCACCAAGTGGTGTGTGCTGACGGACGACGTAGTCAACATGTTGAGGGCAGTCTGAGGGGCGCTTCACCAGCATCCCTTGTGCCGCACACACCCTTCATCTGGTGGTCAGGGACGCTCTGGGCTTGGGGGAGAAGGGGATTGGGGCAGGCACCCTTAGCTCCCTGATCGAGTGGGGGAGGAAACTGGCCAGTTTCTTTAACAGGAGCATGAAGGGCAGTCACCTCCTCTAGGCGAAGCAGGCAGAGCAAGGCTCCCCAGTGTACCAGCTGGTGCATTATGTGTCCACCCGGTGGAATTAGACCTTCCTGATGCTCGAGCGGCTTCTCGAGCAGAAAGCCGAGTTTCATCAGGTTCAACTGGTGACGGACAGCAGGGCACTTCCAGGGTACAATTGGATGGTCTTCATTCTCAGACCATTCCTGGCTGTGACGGAGACCATCAGCTCCTCCATGGCCACCATCAGCCAGATGATCCCTCTGGTCCAGAGTCTCCTGAGGAGGCTGGAGGAGATTCTCCATGGACTGGATTGTGACCCTCAGGGCAGGAAGCTGGCCTATGAGGCAGTTCACCTGGTTCAGTAGCTGAAGGCAGGGCTGAAGGCATGGTTTGATAAACTCCTGCAGTGGGAGGAATATGTTTTTGCAACCATGCTGGACCCCAGGGTCAAGGGAAGCATGGCATGCCAGACAGCACTCTATGGAAACAGGAAGGGTGACCTGGTGGAGAAGGTCTGGCAGGCAGAGCGGGCTCTGAAGAGTGCACTGCAGCAGCAGCAAGATGCCCCTGGGGATGTTGGGATCAGCCACCCCTTTCAGCTGGCAGGGTGTATCCCTGCCCCCAACCCTAGCAGTAGCAGCACCAGCAGCAGGCTGATCAGCAGAAGCACCAATATTGCCAGAAGCAGTTCGTATGTGCAGGGTACTCTGGTGAGCATGGGTTCGGGCACAGCAGGGCAGGTAGTGTGGCTGAGGGGAGTGGTGGAGGTGGTGCCCAGGCATAGTTATGTGAGGGAGTACAACAGTGACTCAGCAGCAGTGGAGAGCTACCGGGAGGAGGAGCCATGCATCGAACTCAGCAGCGATCCCTTGGCCTACTGGGCTTGCTCACCGCACCGCCTGAGACTGGGGGCCAAGTTGGTGGAGCAGTTGCTTTTTATATAGGTGAACCTTCCACTGCTGGGATTTCCCAAGCTGCCCCTGGACATGGATTGATGGTGCAGTGGCACATGCCATCCCATGCTAGGGGCAGTCTTGGAACGGGGCTGCCCCTCAATCTGGGCTGCTCCTGCTGAGGTACTGTCCCTCTCTCCCAATGCCCAGCACCAGACATGCCCCCCTGTCTCTCTCTCTCTCTCTCGACAGCCTTGACTGGCTTATCTTACTAATTTCATGATGCCGGGTGGCACTGGGAAGTTGCAAGCCTACCAGCCGGTCTCTGGCTAGATGGTCTCGGCCCGCCTATCTGACTGCCTCTCTCTCATGCACACTGCACAGTTTTCGCCAGCCTATCTGAGTGCCTTGTCAAGGTCCCAGCCTGCCTTCTCTACTGCCTCTCATGCCACACTGCCTGTCTGCCCGCCCGCCCAGGTTGCCAAGATCAAACCCTCACTCAGTCTGCCTTCTGATCATGCCACACTGTCTGTCTGCCCACCCAGGTGGTCAAGATCAAACCCTGCCTCAGTCTGCCTTCTGATCATGCCAACCTGCCTGCCTGCCTGCCCTGGAAACCCTGGGTGATGTGCCCGACTGGCCTGGTAATCCCACTGNGCTAGGGGCAGTCTTGGAACGGGGCTGCCCCTCAATCTGGGCTGCTCCTGCTGAGGTACTGTCCCTCTCTCCCAATGCCCAGCACCAGACATGCCCACCCAGGTGGTCAAGATCAAACCCTGCCTCAGTCTGCCTTCTGATCATGCCAACCTGCCTGTTTGCCCACCCACCCGCCCAGGCGGCCAAAATCAAACCCTGCCTCAGTCTGCCTTCTGCTCATACCACACTGCCTGTCTGCCCATCCACTCAGGTAGCCAAGATCAAACCTTACCTCAGTCTGCCTTCCCATGCTCATGCCACGATGCCCGTCTGCCCGCCCTATGGGCAAAGCTGAAGCCCTGCCCCAGCCTGCCTGCCTCTCATGCCAAGGTGCCTGCCTGCCTGCCCTGGAAACCCTGGGTGATGTGCCCGACTGGCCTGGTAATCCCACTGATGCTGTCTTCTAGTCCATGGGTGCTCTGCTGTGGCAAATCCAAATGTGCCCACGCAATCCTGCTTCTGCCATCTCCTGCTGTATTGGAGCTCTTTCCTGGCAAATCCTACCATCCTGGCTTCATGGGTGCTGCACACAAGCAAATCCTGCTGCTGCTGTCTCTGCTGTTCCACGGGTTCTGTGCCCAGTCAATCCAATGTCTGCTTTTGCTGCCAATGCTGCATCTTCTCTCTGTGCCATGGGTTCTGCTACCAGGCAATCCAATGTCTGCTGCTGCTGCCAATGCTGCCTCTGCTATCTGTGCCATGGGTTCTATGCCCCTGCAATCTAATGTCCACTTCTGCTGCCTCTGTTGTGCCACAGGTACTGTGCCCCAGCAATAGGGATGGGCGAACGTGGTCCGGATGTTTGGAGTTCAGACAGAACTCAGTCTGTTTGGACGTCCAAACTGAATGTCTGAACTGAACTCTCGAATTACCAAACAGTTTGGTTGTGTTCAGATTAGTTCGGATGAATTCAGGGGCAGGAAAAATGTCTTTTCAGTACCAAAAAAAAAAGGTTTCTATTTTGTTTCGGTTTCGGTTTCCGTTTCCGTTTCGCTGTTTTTGACTGTTCAGCCAAGTTCAGCCAACCCGAACTCGGCTGAACTGAACCATCGAACCTGAACTTGGGTTTCGAACCGAACGACCGAACATCTGAACTGCATTCTGTTTGCCCATCTCTACCCGGCAATCCAGTGTCTGCTACTGGGTGGCCACGTGATTCACCACTGGGCAAGGCTTGACCAATTGGCAGAATAGCTTGTTGAGATACAGAGAGTAGGATGCAATCCTGCAATGCCTGGCTACGTAGGGGTGCCAGCCACCGAGCCCGGGCCTCTGCTGCTACTCCACCGATGCCAGCCAGTCTGCAATGCTTGGCTGAACAGGGGTGCCAGCCACCGAGCCCTGGCTGGGCCTCTGCTGCTGCTCCACCAATGCCAGCCAGCCTGCAATGCCCGGCTGAGTAGGGGTGCCAGTCACCAAACCCTGGCCAGGCCTCTGCCGCTGCTCCACCTGCAACACCTGGCCAAGTAGGGATGCCAGCCACTCCAGCCCCAGGACCCACCATCAGGATTCTGGGGGCCTATGTTACAGGAACAGAGGGCTGTCATTCCACTTGTCTGAAAGTGTCCCACACCAAGGCCAGCCAGCCTACAATGCCGGGCCAAGCAGGGGCACAAGCAAGTCCAGCCCCAGAACCCACCATCAGGGTTCTGGGGCCTATATTTGAGGAAGGGAGGGCTTTTATTCCACTTCTCTGCAAGTGTCCCACATCGAGGCCAGCCAGTCTGCAACACCCGGCCAAGTAGGGGTGCCAGCCATTGAGCCATGTCTGGGCCTTTTCTGCTGCTGTGCTGATGCCAGTCGACCTGTGACACCCGGCCGAGCAGGGGTGCCAGCCACCAAGTCCTAGCCAGGTCTCTGCTGCTGCTCCACCGATGCCAGCCAGCCTTCAACACCTGTCCAAGAAGGGATGCCAGCCACTGAGCCCTGGCAGGGCCTCTGCCACTGCTCTTCTGATGCCAGCCAGCCTTCAATGCCAGACCGAGTAGGGGTGCCAGCCACTGAACCCTGGACGGACCTCTTCCACTGTTCCGCCGATGCCAGTCAGCGTGCAACGCCTGGCAAAGCAGGGGTGCCAGCCACTTCAACCCCAGAACCCACTGCCAGCATTTTGGAGCCTACGTTCCAGGCAGGGAGGGCTGTCTTTTGTTTCACTTCATTGTCCCGAAAAGAGGCCAGCCAGCCTGAAATGCCCAGAGAAGTAGGGGTGCCAGCCACCAAGCCCTGGCATGGCCTCTGCCACTGCTCCATCGATGCCAGCGAGCCTGCAAGACCCAACCGAGCAGAGGTGCCAGTCTATTGTAGAGTTAGCTTTCTGTTGAATAAGACACAGTAGAAGTTTCTTCAAAACAGAACTTTATTAAGAACTCAGAAGACATGCTTCCATACTGTACAGACTGCATGGGACAAGATGGAGGACAGAGAGAGAAGAAGAGAGGAGACAAGGAGGGGGGGGGACTGTTTAATCCCCTGACCCTCCCCCTACTGGACAAGCCTCATATTGACCTTGCAGGGCTTGCAACGTATTTATTTTGATACATTTCTACCCTGCTCTTCCTGTCATAGGCAGCCCAGAGTGGTGAACAGTAAAAATATAAAATATAAACTACAAATATAATAAGACAATTTAAAACATTTAAAAAACATTAAAACAAAACAGGGGGGGAAACCCACCCATCCACCACCCTCCCCACCCACCCTTTACCCCTCTCCCTCACCGAATTCCTGGCGGAACAGCCAGGTCTTACAGCTCCGATGGAACGACGGGAGGTCAGGGGCCAGATGGGCCCTCACTGGGAGGGAGTTCCAAAGGCACGATGCAGTCACCAAGAATGGCCTGCTCTGTGTGACCCCCTGGGAAACCCAGGGAACCTCTAACACAGCACCCCCAGATGACCGCAGAGGCCAATCCAGAACCTGGGGAGTGAGGCAATCTCACAGATAAACAGGGTCCAGGCCATGTAAGGCTTTATAGGTTAAAACCAACACTCTGAATCGGGCTCAGAAGACTATTGGCAGTCAGTGCAGCGACAAGAGCATTGGTGTAATGTGCTCCTGGTGACCCAGCCCCACCAGGAGCCCGGCTGCCGCATTCTGCACCAGCTGCAGCTTCTGAGCCATGGGCATTTACTTGTGACTGTTGCACATTCCAGCACAGTTACGAAGCCCTGGCTGGGACTCTGCTGCTGCTCCGCCAATGCCAGCCAGCCTGCAATGCCCGACTGAGCAGGGGTGCAAGCCACAGTTACTGTGCCCGGGCAATCCAATGTCTGCTGCTGCTGGTGGTGGTACTGCAGGTCATCCATTTTCTCCTTCCTCTTGAAGACGGGCATAGCTCGGAGGAGTGCACTGGCTGGAAGATGCTGAGTGTCCACAAGATTCACCACTGGGCAAGGCTTGCACAATTTGTAATAGAGCTTCTTGATCTCAGTCAAGTAGGATGCCAACCTGCAATGCCCGGCTAAGCAGGGATGCCAGCCACTCCAGTCCCAGGATCCACCATCAGGGTTCTGGGCCATCGTTCCACTCATGGCGAGCCATTATTCCACTTCATCTAGAAGCAGCCACTCCAGCCCCGGGACCCACTGTCAGGGTTCTGGGACCTATGTTACAGGCACGGGGGGATGTCCATCCACGTCATCTAGAAGCTGTCACTCTACTCCCAGGACCCACCATCAGGGTTTTGGGGCCGTCATTCTGCTCATGGGGAGCCATAATTCTACTGCCTCAAGAAGCAGCCTCTCCTGCCCCATGACCCACCATCACGGTTCTGGGGTCATCATTCCACCCACAGGCAGCCATCATTCCATCACAACAAGAAACAGCTAGCCACTCCAGAACCAGGACCCACCATCAGGGTGCTGGGGCCTACATTACAGGGATGGAGGGCTGTCCATCTACGTCATTGAGATCTGGGGTGGGGGCAGGGTGGTGTGACTTTCAACTGAAAGCTATGCGCATGTTGGGGAAAATGATTGTGCTCGATGGGCAGCCCTTCTCAGTGGTTGGAGACATGGTTTAGGCACCTGATTGGCTTCCTGGCCCCCCAGTTTAAGCTGCCCTCACACACCACCCCGAGTCAGGCTGCCACTGATGCCTGGCAGCCTGCAACACCTGGTCAAGCAGGGGTGCCAGCCACTGAGTCCTGGCCAGACCTCTGCTGCTGCTCCATCGATGCCTGGCAGCCTGCAAAGTATGGCTGTGATGGTGACTAGAACTGGAGATCCCAGCATAGAGCAAGCAGAAATGGAGGCCTGCAAGCATGCAATGCCCGGCCGAGTAGGGGTGCCAACCACTAAGCCCTGGCCAGGCCTCTTCTCCTGCTCCACTGATGCCAGCCTGAAATGCCCGGCCAAGCAGGGGTGCCAGCCACCAAGACCTGGCCAGGCCACTGCTCCACTGATGCCAAGCTGCAATGCCTGGCCAACTAGGCATGCCAGCCATCAAGCCCTGGCCAGGCCTCTGCCGCCGCTCCCCTGATGCCAGCCTGCAATGCCCTGTCCCCTATGGGTGCCAGACACCAAGCCCCAAGGCTTCCCAGCCTCTGATGCTACTGCCACTGGGTCTCAGATGGCCAGTTCTGGTGGCACAGGAACCCCCAGGGACCAAGAGTCAAGACTTCCCAGTCTCTGCTGCTGCTGCTGCTGCTGCTGCTGCTGGGTGTCAGATGGCCAGCCCTGGTGCCACTGGCACCCCCAAGGGCCAAGAGCCAAGTCTGCCTGCCCAGTCAACCCAGGGTGCCAAGCACCAAGCCTTCCCAGTCTGTACTGCTGCTGCCGCTGGGTCTCAGATGGCCAGCCCTGGTGCCACGGGCACCCCCAGGGTCAAGTGCCAAGCCTGCCTGCCTGGGCAACCCAGGATTCAAAGCCTTCCCAGTCTCTACTGCTGCTGCTGGGTCTCAGATGGTCAGCCCTGTCACCACAGGCACTCCCAGGGGCCAAGTGCTGAGCCTTCCTTCCTGGATAACCAGGGATGCCAAGCGCCAAGTCTTCCTGGTCTCTGCTGCTGCTGCTGCTTCTGCTGCTGCTGCTAGGTCTCTGATGGTCATCCCTGGTGCCATGGGCAACCTCAGGGGCCAAGCGCCAAGCCTGTCTGCCCGGGCAACCCACCAAGCCTTTCTGGTCTCTTCTGCTGCTGCCACTGGGTCTCAGATGGCCAGCCCTGGCACCACAGGCACCCCCAGGGGCCAAGTGCCGAGCCTGACTTCCCGGGAAACCCAGGGTGGCAAGCACAAAACCTTCCCAGTCTCTGCTGCTGCTGCCACTGGGTCTCATATGACCAGCCCTGGTGTTATGGTCAGCCCCAGGGGCCAAGTGCTGAGCCTGCCTGCCCAGGCAACCCAGAGTGCCAAGAACCAAATCTTCCCAGTTTCTGCTGCTGCTGCTTCTGCTGTTGCTGATGCTTCTGACTATCAGACGGCCAGCCCTGTCACCACTGGCACCCCCAGGGGCCAAACGTTGAGTCTGCCTGCCTGGGCAACCCAGGGTGCCAAGCCCCAAGCCTTCCCCGTTTCTGCTGCTGCTGCTTCTGGGTCTCCGATGGCCTGCCATGCTGCCATGGGAACCCCTGGGGGTCCCTGGAGTGCCCCAAACCTCCAGGCAGCATTGAACTTTCTGAACATTTGGGGGGTCCAAACTCCGCCGGACTGAACCCACAAACATGAACTATGTTTTTAGTCCGAACATCCAAACTCCATCCTGCTTGCACATCCCTAGAGGCCATTACAATATAAAACAACTTAACAGCCATCAAACAAAAGATAAACATGCCAACGCATACAATAAATAAAGCCTCATTTGCTAGAATCTCTAGACCTCAGAGATTCCACAAGCGCCCACCATATCTTTACGGCTACAGCCAAAACCTTTGACACTAAAAGTGTGATATGAAGAAATTTGTCATTCGCTAATAACTGTAAATAATCTTCAGTTGCCCTACCTGGAAATTTGTCTATACTGGGAGAAAGTAATTGAGACCGGTGATCCAGAAAAAACTCACAATATAATAATATGTGGGTAATGGATTCCACCATACCCATATCCCATGGGTAAATTCGGTTAAGATATGGTATCCCTCTATATCTTCCCTCAAGGACAACAGATGGAAGAGAGTTGAACCTAACCCAGCTATACCTCTCTTTTCCAACTGACCTTGGTCCTGCAGTCTCGGTGCTTTCCCAGTGCCTGGAGGCAGTGGCTGACTGGATGTAGCAGAGCAGACTGAAGCTGAATCCCAATAAGATGGAGGTGATGTTGGTGGGTCGGGAGGCGGGGGTGATGGCTCCCCTCATTGAGGCGGTCCACCCCCAGCTGGCTCCCCAGGTCCAGATTTTGGGAGCCCTATTGGACCCGAGCCTTTGGTGGATTGCCAGGTAGAGGCGGTGGTGAAGGGAACCTTTCACCAGCTACATCTTGTGTGGAGGCTCCGGCCATATGTTTCAGACTCTGACCTGGCCACTCTCATCTATGCGTTCATCACCTGGAAGCTGGTTTACTCCAACGTGTTCTATGTAGGGTTGCACTTGGTGATGGTTCAGAAGCTGCAACTGGTGCAGAATGTGGCGGCCCATCTTCTGACAGGGACGGGCCGTAGGGAGCACATAACACCAGTGCTCCGAGTTCTGCACTGGTTGCCTATAGCATTCAGAGTCTGATTCAAGGTGCTGGTTTTAACCTTTAAAGCTCTATACGGCTTGGGTCCCTCTTATCTGGGAAGCTGCCTCACTCCTCGGGTCCTGGGGTGAACTTTGTGGTTCACCACGGACGCCTTCTTGGAGGTCCCCCAGGTTAGCCGGGGGACCACAATGGAGAGGGCATTTTTGGTGGTTGCACCGTGGCTATGGAACTTTCTCCCAGAGGAAACTCAACTAGCACCAAGTCTTCTGGCCTTCCACCGGGCCTGTAAAACCTGGCTGTTCATTCAGGCCTTTGGGGAAGGGAGTGAGTAGTGGGTGGGGGAGATGAGTAGTGGGTGGGGGGATGGGTTGGGTTAGGGAGGGTTTGGGTATGGATTATTTTAATCTTGGGGTTTTAGGTTGTTTTAAAATTTTATTTTTAGTTATGTGTTTTAAAATGTTATTAGCCTCCCCGAGATGCTTGTAGCAGGAGGGGGCAGCATATAAATTTTAATAATAAATAAATAAAAACTTTCCATAAGTTTAGCCTCCGTAAAGTATCTAAATAAGACATCACCAGTGATCAAGGGTTCACAGTTGAAGAATCGTGGGCAGACGTCGACGAAAAACTAATTAGTATTAAATCTGCCTGTCAGGCCGCAGCTAGTAAATGCTGTCGAACAGCTTTTTCGGCTCCTTAAAATCTAAAAGAAAAACAAAAATGTGGAAGAAAAGCCCATTGATTGGACCTTGGCAAGAACCAAAGAAAACCAATTGCAGGGTTGTTTATCCAGCAGTACCAACAATAACAGAGGAGAAGCTAAGGAGAACAATAGATGCAAACAAAAAGCAATAATCAAACACCACACCCTAGTTGCAACAGGGGGAAAGCCACTTTCCAGGTGCAAAACAACATTTGGGACACACCGAGGAACTTGCAACAAGGTCCTAAGAAACTTAGATTGAACAACGTCTACTGCATCAGCTTTATCAAGGGCTCATAGCTGTGCCCAAACAGAAGTTGAGATGAACATTTAGTCCTGTAGACTCTAAAGACAGTAGTAACCAAATTTCCACGTCTAGTCCTGAAAGAACAAACAATAGCAGAGGCTCTATTATTTGCCTGTGTGACTGAGGCCTGTATTTGTGCCGACCAGCAGCCAGAAGCCTGCAGAATAATGCCAAAATATTTAACGATAAGACTTGACCTGTTCGATTTGGTGGCCATCCATATACCATCTACGCTGAGGCCTACCTTTTGAAAATACCAGAACTTTAGACTTTCCATAGTTAATTTTTGAATACATTTTCCTGACAAAAAGCTGGAAAAGATTCCAATTGCCTTCTCATTCCCACCTGAGTTAAAGACAAAAGGACAGCATTGTCCACAAAAAAAAAGGCAAGCTACTAATGATTTCAAAGGAATTGGTAGGTGGTCAAAAAGATAATTTAAATGTAGATTAAATAATGTGGGGGCTATAATACAACTCTGAGTAACCTCCATAAAAGTATTGACTAGGTCTGATAAATATCTCCTGGAATCTTATCCTAAGATAAGTGTCTTTATATAATTTCCACATTAAGAAAAGAAGCTGCCATTTTGGGGGACGGGGGTTAACTGGGAACCAGATTGGAACTTGGGTAGCCTGCCAGATGCCCAACATACTGCTCAAAGTTTCAGGTACTACTCATAGGTACCAGGCTGTACACCCATTTAAGCTTTAATTTTGGTATTTGGGTTTGTTATTTTGGACACGTATTTCACTCAATGAGAACTATTTTGATTTCATCGTTTTGGCAGTATTTACTGCTATTCTGCACCAAGCTGTTGCACAATAATGGCAAAGAGTACTGAACTAAAGTAACCAAAATACTAAAAAGAATCAACCAAAATAATGAAGTGATAATAATAAAAGTAACAAAACACTCACATAAACGGATAAGCAGATATGCAAATATTGTTTGTGTGGTGAATACTTATTTGGATATTTTGGTGACTATCTGAAAATGCAAATATTATTTGTGAACATGAATATGTCTTTTTTTTCCCCAGAGAAACTCTTTACTCAGAAATTTGTACAAACCTGTCAAATAGTACCTTTGGAGACATAGGGTGTTAACATATGTCCACTCAGACGTCTGTCTCACCGGGGGAAGGAAGGGGAGGCTTTTCCCTGGTCAGGATAAGCTCTGGTTGTTTGACCTCCCGCAGCCAGGGAGGGAGGACAGGGAGTGCCATACATACCCCCCTACTGCCACCATTGCCCTGTCCCCCACCCTAACTGCCTATGACATTGAGGCATGGCTGAGTGCCATGGCGGTCCCTGATGCTGGGAGCAGCTGGGTCCAGGAACAGATGTACTCACCTGGTTCCATCCACTTAGGTCTAGCTGGGCAGCTGCTGTGCCCAGATTGTGGGCCCGCTTTGTTCTAGGCCCATAGTCAAGGCTCAGCCCCCCTCCACCCTGGCCAGGGCTTGTACCAGGCCCACATCTGGTAGGTCCAGAATAAACTTTATAGCTTGTAGCAAGCTGGCCCATGCAGGCCCAAGTGGGCCCTACTGGGCCAGTGGGTAATTTCAGACATTTCGAAAATGCCTTTCACCACAGTGAACCCCAGTGGATTCCCTGTGGTGGTAGCATTCTCATGAACATCTGTTTGACCCCCGCCAGATGTTCACCACAGTGAATCTCTGGTGGGGGTCAAATTAACCATGGTTCTGGACCTCCATCTGGCTGGAAGTCGAGAACTGTGGTTAGACTGGCCATGATATTGGATGGGCCAAAAGTAACGTGTGCTACCTTTGGCCCATCCCAGATCATGGCCCCGACTGCGATATGGGATTGGGAGCAGCAGCCACATTGGCTGCTGCACCCGCCCATCACCTCGAGGGCAGGTGACCAAGGTGCATGTCGCGCCACACAGCCCCTCCCTCTCCCTGATTCCTGACAGTGATGGAGCTAGCACGTCTGAAGGACGGATGGTTTCATCATGGACCGGGATCTGAGAGAGATCCCGGTCTAGGGTTCAGCATGGTGGGTCTCCGGGCCAGTCACCTCTGAAAATACCCTTTGTCACGTTTGTTAACACCCATGAAGGGCTAATTAACAAAACAAAAAACTGTGTAACATAGTGAAGAAAGTCAATGAAACACCAGATAATGAAAGACCAAATTACCAAGGGGAAAAACAACAGAAAATAAAGAATTTTGTGAATGAATAGTTCCAAAAAGTTCATCATATGAATTCTTTCCACACAAACAAATATGATTGGGTCAAATTTGCTGAATTATTCATTTTTTGAATTATTTGTTTCATTTCTACTTTTCACCTCTCTCCAGAAGGGTCAAGTCCCTTTTGGCTTTCTAGAAACAGCAGTACCACAGACCCACTATATAGAAAGGCAAAGGGAAAAGGTCCCTATAGCAGGGATGGCCAAGAGGTAGATTGCTATCTTCTGGTAGATCAGAAGACAATCTCCAGTCAATCACAGTGTGGGGAGGGGGACTAGCCTCTCAGATATAATATTTGGAGAAGAGAGTGTGACCAGAACCCCAGAAAAGCTAAGGGAGCTCTTCCAGTGCAGCAGAGAAGGCTTCTTCTAAAGAGGAATGTTCCTTTCCACCCCTAAGACCAGTTGCTGAGCTGCTCTAGAAGAGGAAGCTGATAGGCCCCAGTCTGGAACACTGGAGTCATTTGAAAGGGGGTCTTGGGAGATCACCTGACCTTGATGCCTTAACCAAGTGGATCACATGCAACGTAAGTCTGACCATCCTTGGCCTACGGTGTCAGGGTGCTGAATAGTAGGGGTGGGACTATCGGTATTCAATTAATCCGATACTATCGATAATGGCCAGTATTGCTGCCATTTAACAACGGCCGCAATGTAAAAAAATCTGGTAAAATCGTCAATGTTAAAAATCCGGTATTCTGATACCGATAAATCCGGTATCAGGAGATCTGATACTGGTAAATCCGGTATCCAGTAATCTCCTTGGCGTTCCACCCCTACTGAATAGTTGCTTGGATGCTTGTTCCAGTTCTTCTCAGAACAACATATTCTGACATAGGGTATTTTCAGACATTACGGGGCCGTTTGGCCCTGTACTGAAAACAACCCTTTAATTCCCCACCGGGGTCACCCCGTCACGCCATATCAGACGTGCCGGGGGGATCCCGGTGGCTGTCTCTTATACACATCTAGATGTGTATAAGAGACAGCCTCCACGCACCCCGCTGCCCACCCTCTAGGGAGACAGGCGGGCAGCGGGGCAACTGCGGCCGCCGCGTCGGGCCGGATGTGCCGTGGCCCGGGATCCCGCTGGGGATCCCTGGCAACCGGCCAGACGTTACTTTTTTTTTGTCCCCGCTGGGGATCTTTTTGACCACGCTTCCTGGGACATTCCCCCGGCTAGCCCGGGAAGCGTGGTTCAAATTGACCCCATGCGGGTATTGACCGTGGCGAACATTTGGCGGCCGCCAAACAGACGTTCGAGCCACAGTCACCACAGGTGGGTATTCACCGTGGTTCACTGTGATCTCGTAACATCTGAAAATACCCATAGTCTCTGTCAAGAAGAACACTGAAGTCTTAACAGTCTAAAACTGAGAGGGGATTTTTTTCTAGGTAAGAATAATAGAAATGGAGATCTGTAAAAGGCCTGAAAAGAGCCGAAATGAGTACCCACAGAAACGAGTATACCTAATAAATTTCCATTACTCAAATCTATCTGACAACATAGGGTGCCAACTGGTACCTGATTGCAACTTGATTTGAGTATTTAATATCCCGAAATGTTGACTTCCAGTTTTCATTTTTGACTTCCAGTCCCGATTTCTTTTTGTTTCCATCCTGATTTTTTTTGTTTTCCATAACAATATACTGATTGGTAATTGGAAATTCAGAATTGGTAATTGGCACTTCTTATGTTCTTATGTTCTTATATTTATTATTTATTTATTAGGCGTCAGCTTTTGCTATAGTCACCATATAAAATAGCAGCAGTTATACATGATACACAACACGCACAGAGAGCTGACCACATACACATAGATCAACAAATTAACCAGAACGTACAATCAAACTCAGTCGATAGGATTTAGGGCCCCATACCAAAACTACAGGATTTCCCCGACAGCACAGCTTTGACCTCCCTCCGCTTTTTTGAGGCCAACCAAACAAATGTAGCCATGGCCATCACATCTTCTGATCTTATCCGGGAAAGGAGACCTTTATACCTCTGGCCTGGCTCAGGGTATGCTACCCCACCCATCAGCGATTGAATCCAGACAGCCTTAGGATGTTATTTTAGATATATATATATAACATCCTAAGGCTGGAGAGAGAGAGAGAGAGAAGAGAAAAGAGAAGAGAAGAGAGCATGCTCAAAATGGTTGCCAGGGCAGTTCTGTGTTTGCACAGCCCTTTTCAAAAATGGCACGAGCATCATCACTATCTGACTTCTCCATCATCTTAGTTGAATCAAGTGATCATGTAGCCCATTGGTTGCCCAACACAGTGCTCAAAAATGTGGGTATTTACCTGCCAGTACTAAATTACGCACCTATTTTGGCTCTACCCAAAATGTCATTTCCTTTTTTGCAATAATGTGACACTGTTCACTTATGCTTAGTTTGTGACCTCCTCTAACCATCAAATCCTTCTGAAGCACAGCTATGAACACGAGCCAGGTTTCTGGGGATCTAGACCACTGAATCTTGTGACCTCCATTTCCTTCCCTGTCTCTCATTCACCAGAATTTTCAGCATCTTAGATTTAGACCTTAAAACTTAAAGTCCTGTTTATTATTTGGTAACTTGATGCTTCTGTGGAACCTTGGTCATGAGATTTTTTATTTTTTTTTAAGTCTCCTTCCCTCACCCTTTCTGGTGAATGGATCAATAAGTAATTTCAAAGCTAAAACAAACGAGCTGGTTGATTGCTTTGTATACAATAATGGCAACAAAAGGAAAAGCGAAAGCAGTAGGCTCAGAATATCCTTCATGCCATTCATAGTGAATTGATTCCAGCAAATCGACATGTGTTAGACTTCTTAAAAAAAATAAAAACCAACTCCAGGAGTTTTACAACATCCTCATAGAGCATTTCATATCTCACACTGCATCATGTTCTAGGGGTGCGTGTGTCATTTTTGTTTGACCTCATAACTAAAATGAAATTAGGCATAACTTGATTTTCATTTGCCTCCAAAACAGTCTCTAACAACGCACTATGAGACTGAAATTGACATCAAAGCAGTTAAGCAGCACATGGGAACTCTCTGGGGAAGGCAGAGGGAAGAGGGAGGTGGAGAGAAGGCAGAAGACATGGAAGACTGACTGACGTCCCTACTGGCCAATTGACATTGAAACACATCAGGAAGCGCTGTGACAGACACAGAGCTTCTCCAGGATAAGTCCTTTTGTAGACGTGTAGTGAAGGTACCTCATTCATTTTAGTTTTAACTTTTGTTTTCATTGTTTAAAATGGCTTCATTTCTTTGTTTGTTTTTTGCTTAAAACCCGTTTGTTTTAATAACTTTTTTGTTTTAAAACTATTTAAAAAAAAGAAAAAATCACCGCATATGAGCAAATAGCTGCCACACAATTCTGCACATTCGAGCCCTTTCCCAAAATGGTGGAGGCAGCATTTCTGCCATTTTGGAAAATGGCATCCAGTCTGCACTGTGGCTGAAACTTGTTCTCTGTCTAGGTGAGAATCTTTTTCAAATCAAATCAAATTGTTTATTAAGACTCAGCCTTCGCTATAGCCCAGACAATAAACATACAAACGAACGATAAACATACATACTAAAAAATACAATACACAAAATACCCTAACTTAGCAGCCGGAACACAAAGCCCACTTAAATCCTCAATCGCGAACTAAATTATCTTTAATCTAACGTAGTAGCGGCTCTAAACTGACTGGTCGAGTAATTGTAATTTATCCTTTATACTAGTCCTTCTCCTGGACGCCAGCCAGACAAAGGACGCACTATTGACCAATTCTTCCCTACCAGAAAGAGAAAGGAGGAATAAATAACATCCCTCTTTTTGAGAACAGCTTTCTCATTGAGATTCTCAAGGTTGAGAATTTAGTTACAAGGGGAAAAATCTCATCTAGAACACCGATTCTCATGAGATACTCAAGATTGAGAATCTCATGAGAATCAGTGTTCTAGCTGAGATTTTTGGCCCCCCAAAAGTTCTCTGCATGTGGAAATGACTGAGATATTTTTGAGAAGCCTCAAAGACAGTTCTGCGCAGTTACAAAATGACCACCAGGGGCTGCCCATGTGAGGCATGAATGTGGCAACCATTTTGTGAATGCACAGTACATTTTAGAGAATCTCAAATCTTGGCAAGAATGCGTAAGATCTTGCCAGAGTTTTTGAGAATTTTGAGGATTCTCACAAGAACACACAGCCTTCTCATTTCAGGCCTCCTCTGCACATGCGTAGTGGCCATTTTGCCCTTGCAAAGACCAGCTTCCCTTTTCCAATATGGTGGATACGCTGGCGCTACATTTCCCAAAATATTGGAAAACATTGTGCATGTTCAGAATGCCTCATTTGTTTTAGTAATTTTAAAAAAAAAGTCAGTTGTAAATGTTGACAGCAACTTGGCACTAACCAATCAAGGTGGCTGGGGAGGGCACTGGGGAAAAGCTTTATAAATAGGGGACTTCAGATCAACCCCTCTAGTTTATGGGAAGAAGATGGGGAGATGGAGTTTATTAGAATGACCAGAGAAAAGGGCCAAATCGAAGCTCCTCACAGGCAAATCCTGGGTGCTGCTCACCTTGTTCTCCACCAGCTGCTGAGTTAAGGAATCAGGATTATTTAAGGGTCAGGCGAGCAGTGTCCCAGAGCTGCCCTCCTATGTGGAAAATGCATAGAATTCTGTATTTTCTCTGGTAATTCGGTACGCTCCTCTCCTTCTCTTCTTTTCTTAAATAAGCATCAGCAGCTGGTGGAGGGTGGCAGCTGGGGGATCTCTTCCCAATTCAAAGGCTGAACTCAGGCTACAGTGGAGCCAAGCAGCTCAGGGAAGTTGCATATCTGAAACCACGCTGTGGAAGAGTAGTGCGACATTAAGATGATATACCTTTAAGAAGAGAAGTAAGATGGCTGACACAGGAAGTGGCTAAGTTTGGACTGTGACTTGGGCTATAAAAGAAGAGCCAGACCCAGGGCTATCAAGTTTTTAATAAATAAAGGATCCCAATGCAGAGAATGAGCCTATGCCAGGGATTCTCTTACATGACACTGAGTTATAAGATCAGTTGGTGATGCCAATTGGACAGCAGCAATGTCAACCAAATATCCTCATTCTGTGATGTGACCATATCAATGTCTCTCCCCCACGTTACTGGGAAGTTGGAAGCATCTGTTTAGGAAAGAGCCAATAGAGATTGTCTTATGTCCTCTATCACAGTGGTGCAGGATGCGATTGTGATGATAATTGGGCAGCCAGCCTGGATGTGTAAACCATGTCTCCTTATTTCTGGGATGCTATCCCCAAAGTCCCAGTTATTGTCAGTGGGGACGGGGAAAGGGTTCCACACATGACTCCACCCACTCGTGCCCAACGCAGTCACACATGCTCTGTCCCCACGGGGGAAGGGGAAATTGCCCATCAGGATAGTATGGTGGCCCTATATGTCTCAAAGAGATGGGGCCTTTATCATTATTGGGTACAGAGCAGAAGGTTGAGGCCAGGCCGGGCCCTGCCCGCCACACAGTCTCACACACCCACGCGCACGGAAGGGTATGGGATGGGGCTTGCATGGTGCGGAGGAAGTGCGGGGTTATGGGGGGGAATAGGGCCCGGGAGGAGAGGAAGGGTAGGAGGCCACACACATTGGAGAGGGAAAGGGACTGGGATGGGGGAAGGGATAGGACTTGCACACTCACACTCGCCTCCCCCACACAACAGTTTCCAAGTTTACCAGGGTCAGCCAGGGTGAGTAATAAGCCGAGAGTAATAAGCACATGGGTGTAGGGCCTCTTCATCAGGGGTGGGTTGTAACAACATGGCCCCTATCGCTTGGCTGGAAGCATCAGCTTCAACGTAGAAGGGTCAACTAAAGTCAGGGTGGCGTAGGATGGGAGCTATTTGGAACACCTCCTTAAGGTAGGCAAAGCTCTGTTGTTGCTGGGATCCCCAGATAAAGTCATGTTCTTTCCTTAGCAGTGTCGTGAGGAGTTTAGTAACCTCGGCATAGTTGGGAATGTATTGCCGGTAGTAGCTCGTACTACCTAAAAACCGTTGAAGGGGTTTCACTGCCTGGGGTGCCAGCCATTGCTGTATGGCATCTACCTTGCGAGTGTCCATTGCAATTCCCTCGGGGGACACCACAAATCCAAGGAATTCCACTGTCATAAGGTGGAATGCACACTTTTCATGCTTGCAGTAAAGCTTGTGTTGTCATAGATGTTGCAAGACCTGTCGGACATGGTGAATGTGTTGGGGCAGGGAGGTGGAGTAAATCAGAATATCGTTGAGGTAAGCTATGACAAACAGATCAAGGACATCATGAAAAACATCATTAATGAAATGTTGGAACGTTGCCGTGGCATTGGCTAGGCCGAATGGCATCACCAGGTATTCAAAATGATCGTAGCGGCTGTGGAACGCTGTCTTCCACTCGTCCCCTTCACGCACCCACACTAGATTATATGCTCCGTGGAGATCCAGTTTGATGAAGCTTTGAGCCCCCTGCAAACGATTGATTAGTTCCAGTATGAGTGGCAGGTGGTATCTATTTTTGATGGTAATTGAGTTCAGGCCCCGACAATCAATGCAAGGGCAAAGTCCCCCATCATTTTTCAGCACAAAAAAAAATGGGTGCTCCGGCTGGCGAGGATGAAGGGTGGATGAAGCCATTTCATAGGCGCTCTTCCAAATAGCTGCGGAGGGCCTCAAGTTCGGGTGAGGACAGGGCATAAATTCTTCCAAAGGGGGACTCTGCCCCTATCAAGTTGATGGGGCAGTCATAGACTCGATGAGGGGGAAGTTCCACCACTTGCGTTGGGCTAAAGACATCCACAAAGTCCCGGGGGGGGGGGGGTAAGTCTAAGGGATTTGACGTCGAGCTGCCACAGAAGGCAGAAGTTCCTGGGGGTGTGGGCATCAAGCAGGATCGGGTGCAATAGAAGTAGTCAAAGCAAAGACTCTTTGAGGCCCAGGTGATGTGGGGGTCATGTCAACATGGCAACGGCATCCCCAGGACCATGGGAAAGATAGGGGTACTGACGATGTCAAACGTGGTGAGTTCTTGTTGGGCCCCTATGGCACAGTGCAGCAGGGGAGTTTGGGTAGTGATGGGGTCGGAGATGAGGGGAGAGCCATCAATTGAGTGTACCAACTCCAGACATGTCTTCCACTCCAGTGGGAGGGTGCAGGCTTGAGCCAATCCCCCATCCACGAAGTTCCCTGATGCTCCAGAGTCTATGAGTGCCCAGATGACACAAGAACGCTGTGAGGCTGATGGGACGTCTTTTGAGACTGCTTTGGAGGGTCCTGTTCTATGGCTGGGATTACCCCTGCTCACCATGGCCATGGGAGTTCCCCCGCTCTCGACGTTGCGGGGGCAGAGACTGCCAGTCCTGTATGAAATGCCCGGTTTCTCCACAGTAGAAGCAAGTCTTGACTTTGCGCCTGTGCTCCCTTTCTTCCAGTGGTTTGGGTCCAAGGGAAGTGCCTATTTGCATCGGTTTGGGTTCCGCGGTGTCTTTGGAGTGCGAAGCTCTGGCTGGGAACACCCTGGGCACATACGCACGAGTGTCTTGTCACCGTTCTTGCCACCGTCCCACCACGCGATCTTGGATCTGAAAAGCCAAAGAGACAAGGCCCTCCCAGGTGTCAGGAAGGGAGGTACAAGCCAGTTGATCCTTTATCTCCTTTCTGAGTCCCTTGTGGAACAATAATATTAGGACATCATTTGGCCACTGCAGGTCTAAGGCTAATTGTTGGAAGTGCGTAACATAGTCCAGGAGACTGACCTTTCTTTGCTTCAGGGACATGATTGCCATCTGTGCATCGCGACGACGATATGGGTGCTCACTTAATGAAAAGTAAACTCCCTTACAAAATCAAGGTAGTTTGATAGTAGGGGACTCTTCCCTTTCAGTAGGGTGGTAGCCCAGCCTAAGACCACACACCCCAGATTCCCAATGATGTAGGCTACCTTTAAGGTGTCAGTGGGGTATGTGGTGGGTTGCATAGTAAAAGTAATTTCACATAATGCCCCAAAGCCCTGAAACCAGCATCTACCCCCAGTAAACTTTTCCACCTGGGGACCCTTGGGCTCGCGGGGCGCCCCTAGACCACTGGGTACCACCTGGCCTCTGGAATTGCCATGGGAGCAGCAGCAGGAATGGCAATAGGAGCTTCCACAATTGCCTCTTTTGGGGCTGCCACTGGAGTCGGTGCCCCAGTCCCAAGTGCCGTCCCCTCCCCTGCAATCATGTGTCCCACTGCAGTGGCCAATTCTGCCTGTTTTCTTGCAAGTCCTTCACCTCTAGAGTGATGGTCTGCACTGCCTGCAACAGTTCCTCCACGCCTTGTGCTAGATCCATGGCCCTGACCCATAGTTGGGGGAAGGGGAGATGGGGAGTCCGGTAATTCCATCAGTGGGGACGGGGAAAGGGTTCCACACATGACTCTGCCCACTTGTGCCCAACACAGTCACATGTGCTCTGTCCCCATGGGGGAAGGGGAAATTGCCCTTCAGGATAGTATGGCGGCCCTATATGTCTCAAAGAGATGGGGCCTTTATCATTATTGGGCACAGAGCAGAAGGTTGAGGCCAAGCTGGGCCCTGACCGCCACACAGTCTCACACACCCACGCGCACAGAAGGGTATGGGATGGGGCTTGCACGGTGCAGAGGAAGTGCGGGGGTATGGGGGGGGAATAGGGCCCGGGAGGAGAGAATAGGGCCCGGGAGGAGAGGAAGGGTAGAAGGCCACACGCATTGGAGAGGGAAAGGGATAGGACTTGCACACTCACACTCACCTCACCCACACAACAGTCTCCAAGTTTACCAGGGTCAAGGGAACAGGAACAGATATTGCACACAACCACCCTATGTAAGCACAGGCACCACCAACACTCACACAGTTCTACCCCAATATCTCTCACGCACAACAATAATCAACAGTAAACACTAGGGGTGGGACTTCACCCAAAAAAAACGGTTTACCGGATTAGAACCGGTATACCGGTACTGGTATTTTTCCATTGATTTCAATGGGGAACTGTCCCCATTGAAATCAATGGAAAAAAATAAACAAACACTTTCCCTCCCCCGTCCAGGCTGCATGGGTGGAAGGGGGGACACCCCCCCACCAACCCTGCCCAGCCTGGATTAAAAAAAAAAAAAAATTTTTAGCCGAAGTACCTGCTAGTGTGGGCTCTGGGCCGCTGCCGTGCTGGCGACCCGAAGCCCGCACCAGCAGGTACTAGGGTGATCCCTGGGGTGGGGGGTGGTTTAACACCCCCCCATCCCAAGGATCACCCTACCCCCCCACCCAGAAATCACCTACCTTTGTGCTCCGCGTGGCGGTGGCAGTAGCAGCAGCAGCACGGCGGTCCGGAAGGCTTCAGCGCTGGCTGGCTTCAGCGCTTTACCAGGCCTTCCAGGGGAACCCAAAAGTTCCCCGGAAGGCCTAGTAAAGCACTGAAGCCAGCCAGCGCTGAAGTCGCCAGACTGTCGTGCAGCTGCGCTGCCCGGAGCACAAAAGGTAGGCGATCTCTGGGTGGGGGGGGGGGTAGGGTGATTCCTGGGATGGGAGGGNTGGTGCGGGCTCTGGGTCGCCGGCTGCGGCCTGGAGCCCACACTAGCAGGAACTTGGCTAAAAAAAAATTCTTTAAAAATCCAGGCTGGGCAGGGTGGGTGGGGTGTGTCTCCCCATCCACCCGCACAGCCTGGGCAGGGGAGGGAAAGGGTTGTTTTTTTCCCTTTCTTTCTTTCTTTTACATTGCGGCCATTCATTTCAATGGCTGCAATGTAAACAAATCTGGCATGGGGAACCAGAACAGGTACCCCCAATAACCGGATTATACTGCTGGTACAGCAAAATACCGGTAGTATTGGATACCGGGGGAACCGAACTTCCCACCCTTAGTAAACACAACACTTAGCTTAGGGGCCAGCTTCTCGCTCTGATTACCAGCGACAGGATGTCTCCTGCACCGGTTTAAGAAGAGAAAGGCACGCCCCCCCCAGCATGCTCCGAGCCATGTGGAGCGCTGCAATGCTGTAAGTCAACCCCGCCCCCTGCACATCTGGAGGAGGCGGTGTGGCATCTGGCACTACAGGGCCGGTTGCCCTAGCAGATGTGGCGGGGGTTGTCCCCCTCCATGCTAGGTCCGGGGATCTGGGTGGGGTCCAGGAGGCGAGCCCTTCTAGCAGGCGTGGTGGGACCCCATGCCCCAGCCCTGACAGTTATGTCTGTTCTATGCCCGCTTTAAAGTCACCACTGATTGGTCCTGTAAAGCTGGAAGCATGCAGTAATTGGCCAGTATTTCAGTCTGTTGGGTTGCTCCCCATCCTCCCTCCTACATCCTACCTCCCCCTGCCATGCCAGGTGCCTGCCTCTGACTTGCATTGCATGTTCTGCTATTTATCTGAGCAACAGTCTTCAAGGGAACAACTTCAATTGCTTATAAAAATGGCGCCTATTAATCAAATTGTCCTGTTTTTTTTAGACATGACAGGGAAGGTGTGGGATACATTCCTTCCAAACTTCTTGTAAACAGAATGGAATATAAAAATGTTACTTCTGGAAATGCATTTTAAAGTTTATGTCTTATAACTTCAGAACCCTTTGTCCAATCTTTCTGAAATTTGGTAGGATTAGTAATCTTGGGAAGGGACATAAAATTCCCTGGTATCATGAAAATTGGATTGACGATACTGAAGTTGTAGCCAGGAATGTGTATGCAGCTTTTCTTAAAATTACAATGTTCAATTGCTTATAAAATTGGTTCCCCTTATCTAATCCTTTCCAACTTTGGTAATCATAGTGTCCTCTGTTGAGGATATAATTTCTCCAAGTTTTATAAGAATTGAATTAGAAATTAAAATGTTATAGGCAGAAATAGGTTTTTTCCTTTTATTTCAAAAAATAAAATTCACTTTTGTTTTTATTTTTATTATTATTATTTTTTATTTTCATTACTACAATAACTAAAAAGAAAATGTAAATTTTCATTTTTATCATAACAAAAATGAATTGCACATCCCTAAATTGGAGTTCCACAACTGTACTGGATGGTAAATCCGGCAATGGGCAATTGAGGTTTTTTCCTTTCAGTAATGCCTAGAGCGGGAATGGCTACCAACGAAAATGGGTATACTCAATGAATTTCCAGTGCTTGAACTGACCTGACAAAATCAGGTACTTACTGATTGGTACCCAATTGCAACCTAATTAGGTACCTGATGTCCGGTAATGTTAACTTTGAGTCCCAGAATGTCAACTTCTGGTACTGATTTTTTGAATTCCATACTGATTTTTTTACTTCCAACACCTATATCTTGGTTTTCCATGCGGGAAAGTTGATTTCTAGTCTGACAATTGACTTCCATTCCCAATGTTTTAGGTTTTTCGTACCGATATTCCGATTAGTAATCAGGAAATAGAAAAATCAGTAAATGAAATTACCAGTTTTGGGGGTATCTGGGTACCTGATTGGTAACCAAGAAGTCTGATGTTTACTTGATAAGGTACTAGAAAATGTGAATATTACTCAAGGGTATTAAATTAAGGACCTGTTTTAGCTCTATGGACTGTAATTTTGGGCAGCATGTTTGGTGCTCAACAGGCACCTGCACACATTTGCAGCCCCCCCCCAACATGTTGCCCACTCAGCCTGCAGAGACAGCACTTGTCCTGAAGAGTTTCATCAACCATTTCCAAAGGCTCCAAGAGCTCTTGGGAATTAATAATAATAATATGTTTATTGAGCGTGGCCATAGGCCATTGCTAAACAAAATACAAACATAATACATTGAACATATTGCATAATACATTACAATATAGACTATAAGATAGAAGTTTATAAATCACCCAAAATTCCAAAAGACCCCCACAATAAAAAACAAAACAAGGATAACAAAAATGACCTTTATAAAACCTAACACAAGGCATCCCTATCCCACACTATTGTGGGCGTGGCGGGGGGGGGATGGGAAGTTTAAAATTCATAAATTGCTGACGACTTACAAATGCCAGAACCAAAAATTTTGCTACGGGACGTGTAATTTCCTGGGATACATCTGCCAGAAAAAAATTACGTATACCTAACATCCGACCAGCCGGGATACCTTTCAAGGAAATGCCCTAGGAGGTCCACCCGCAGTTGGTCGTACAAGTGACACCTAAGTAATACGTGGTCAGTTGTATCTACCTCAAGATGGTCGAAGGGACAGAGCTTCTGGGCAAGTGGAACCTTAGTGAGTCTTCCCACCCATATCTGGGTTGGCAAGGCATTGAATCTTGCTGCTTGTACCAACCACTTTTCTCTGGCTGAGTATCCCTCGGCCAGATAACCAGCTAAGACATCTATCTGAGGAGCTATACTCAAATAATTAGACATATGTGAGGAAGCTTCCACCCGGGCCCTCTCAGTCTGAAGATCCACATCCTCCCATCTACGTTTCACTTCTGCACCCACTATTGCTAAATCATTGGACAGGAGGTAAGTCTTTGACAAACCCAAACTATCCAAGTGAGCCTCCACCTTCAGAGCCCACTGGCTCCTAAAGGAATCTACCTGGAGGTAGGGAAACAGGCCCCTTGACTAGATTCAACAGACTTGAGTCATAGCTTATGGGCTAAGGCCCATGCCCGGAATGACCATTTACACTGGCCCAGTTCCAGTCAGATAGCGGCCACCAATGTACCACCTGGAGCCTTAAGAAGAGCCCTGAGGAAAGTTAACTGGGCCCTTTCTCCATTGACTGCACTGAAGGGCGCCCAAAGTCCCACACCAAACAAAAACTGAGCCATGGATTTGGCATTGAAAGCCTGGAGGGCCATTTTGTAGGCCATCCTCCCTGAGGAAATAAAAAACTTCTGAATGGCAAAAGCCGATTGTTTGGCCACTACAACTGACCCCTCAATATGTTTTTTCCACCCCCCCTTGATAATGAAGGGTGATCCCCAGATACCTAAACTCCTTGACTTGGGAGATCGGAACACCCTTCACATTCCAGCGATGCCAATTTGACCTAAGGGAGTTAGTAAATACCACCACCTTGGATTTGGACAAGTTCAAAATCAGATCATTCTCTCTGCAGTAAATCACAAATGCGTCCAACTGCCGACTCAGACCCACCCGGGTTTGTGATAAGAGAGCCAGATCATCTGCAAATAGCAGAGATCCAACAGATCGCGATGCCAAATGTGGGGGGGGGGGCGATGTGACGAGGCCATACGTGGCACCACATCATTAAAAAATAAATTAAAAAGGGTTGGGGCCAATACACAGCCCTGCCTTACCCCACGTTTTACAGGAACCTCACCTGAGACAAGCCCCGAGGGTCCCAACTTTACCACCAAGTTAGAGTCGGCATAGAGCAATCTAATCAAGACCAAGAGCCTACAATTGAGTGAGAGATTCGTCAATTTGGACCACAGGATGGACCTATTCACTGAGTCGAAGGCCATCCTGAGGTCCAAGAAGGCAACATAAAAACACCGATTACGGCTTTTGTATTTCTCTATCAAATGTAAGAGAACCAAACAATGGTCAATGGTCGATCTAGCCCGCTGGAACCCTGCTTGTTCGAGGTGGATGGTATTAGACTCTTCAATCCAATCAGTAAGCTTCCTCAGAAAATGCTTTGTGTACAGTTTACTAATTACACGGAGCAAACTAATTGGACTATAATTGGCCGGATCGCTACTGACACCCTTTTTCTATATGGGTACCACTATGGCTTGAAACCAGATGGATGGAACACACCCCAAATGGTCTATCGATGTAAAGAGAGACACTAGCATAGGCACCCACCAGTCTTTATGATGTTTGAGGAACTCCATGGGAATTAAATCCAAGTCCGGGGCCTTATTACTTCTGCATGAGTCAATTAACCTGCTGACTTCATCATGGCAGACTTGGGGCCATTTGGGAACTCCCTCCAGACTACAGGGGAACCCACTCAAGTTGGCCTGAATAACAGAGCTCGTACAGACATCTAAAAAATACTTTGTCCATACATTGGCTGTAACAGGAGTCAAATTCCTAGGAATGGTTGCCTCAGAGCCTGTATTTAACAGCCTCCAAAACTGGCGAGGGTCACCCCTCTGGGCTGCCTCAATTACCCATTTCCAGGAGGATGCAAAATAAAGCCTCTTCTTGCTCCTAATCAAAATCCTATACTCCCTCTTAGCTTGGAAAAAAGCAGGAGGCAAATGCAAGTCCTGGCCCTGGCAATAACCAGAATAGATCCTTTTAAGTTGGTGCCTAGCCCTCTGGCACTCCTTGTCGAACCATACTTGTCTTGGGCACCAAGCTTGTTGGGAGCCCTCGGTTGGACTACAGTTGAAAAAATTCTGGGACCTTTGTGAAAGGAGTTCAAATGCTTCTATAACAGCTCGACTCTCCAGGCCTAAGCAAATCTTGCTTATCAACTCCCTTAGTTTAGAATCCCCTATCCACCCATCCAAGTCTAGGGACGAGATTTCCCTCCAGCTAGTTGTATGCAATTGCTTGTGCATGGGGCCTTGGCTGGTGGGGGGTGCACCCTCCAAGGGTATACTACTTGGTTGCTCCCCCTGTAAATCTATGGAGAGGACAAGTGGTAGATGATCACTAAGCTGCTCACCCCTCACCTCGAAGCCCCTAAGAGAGGGCAACATATTTGGAGAGACTATAGAGTAATCAATTACACTTGAACCCCTTGGGCCCAAAAAAGTAAATTCTCCCGGGGAGTCAACCAGGTAGGACCCATTTAGCAAGCAAAGATTAAGACCCACTAAGAACTTAGCCAAACGAAGCCCCCCGTCATTAATTATCGGATCTTTAGAATGCCGTGAAATGAATGGTGTAAAGACCGGGGCGGGAGAGAGGGCACAATGGTCAAACAAACCCCATCATCCCCCCCTAGTCTGGCATTAAAATCCCCCACTATAAGAAACTTACTGTTGGGGCAAGTGGTGATAATATCATCTAGGATGGCTTCCAACTTAGCCCAAACAAGCGAGTCAGTATTCTGGGGTGCAATATAAATATTTAGTAAAACAAACCTCCTGCCATCCACTAACATGGTCAAACCCAAAAGAAAAGGAGGGTGCTTTAAAACAGATTTCAACACATGATTACGCAGGCCAGACCCCCACATGAATGCCCCCTCTGTGCAACCGCTGTAGATGGAAGGGCGATTACTTTAACATGAGATAAGGATGGGGAAAGAACAAGGGGCAACAATACCCAAGTTTCCTGAAGACAAAAAGATCAAAATTGCCTATGAAGTCAATAAATTCAGACTCCCTGGCTCTGGCACTCCAACCTGCAATATTCCAGGATGCAATCTTACACCCAGGCACAACAGAGCCAGGAACACTTCAGTGGCTGTCTCCCTGTGGTGACACCGCTCCATACGTTGGCTCAGCTATAGAAGAAGGAGTCTGGTCATAGGGCACAGGCACCATTTGGATATCTGGGGCAAGAGTTTGGGGCATTGACTGTTCCAATGAAAAGGACAAAAAAGTTGGTTGAGCCTCAGCCACTAACCCCCTGGCCTCTGGGCATGTTAAGGGCCCAATTGTAAGGCCTGAATCACCAGGGGGCAGAACATTAGGCTGCAGAACTTGCAGAGTTGATTGTGCACACTCAGTTCCCTTCAACTGGGCCTTCCCTTCAGCTAAGGTAAAAGCTTGATTAGGAAACCTTCAAGTATTTTTGCAACTCAAGAGATTCCTATCCTGCTGCTGCTTGTTGCAGTCAGGTTCTATAGAAGAAGTCTCAGAGGCGGTGGTTGGACAAATAAAGGTTGTACAGTCAAGTCCTTTAGAACCTCTCTGACGTGGACACCCCAGGATGAGAGGAGAAAAACCTGATCAAGAACTCTCAAAGCAAAATATGGCATAGTAAAATAAACTACAAGTCTCTGCACGTAAGCATGCGAAGGCAAAACCTGGAAGGATCTAATCATCCCAGACGGGATCCACCCTGATAAACATTCGAAGTGGTAGACTATATTGGCAATCGAACTCCGCCTGGGAAATTGTCCATTAGGCAAGGGAAAAATCTGGAAAGCAACAGCACCCGCTATGGGTGCCAAGTTCCTAACACAAGAAGTTCCTACCCCATCCTCCCACATCACTGAATTTAATTTCCCAGATGTCCTCCCCCTTACAGTCTGAGGCCACCCTTCAACTGGAAACTCCAGTAGCTGAACGGGCATGGGGCTGGACTGGGTACTGGGGTATGACCCAATATGCTGGACCCTTAGCTCTATCAAGTGATTTAATATGGACATTATCTGGCCCTGTTGGCCCTGCATGAGGGCAATGAGCTCACCAAGTTTTCCCAACATCTGGTTGACCATGTCCCCCATCAGGGCACATTGTTTCCCCAAGATATCAGTATAGGGGGAGCACTACAGGAGATTATGGGGCTGTGTCCACAGACAAAGTCAGTTCTGGATCATGGGTAAAATATGGGTCCAAGCAACGTAATACAGGGTCCGAAGGTTCCAATCGGGACTCTGCCATGTCGAAAATAGGTGAAACATTGGGAGCCCTAGTAGTAGCCAGGTCCACAGGCTGGGACTCTGAACTTCAGCTTGGTCCCTGGGCTGCAGAACACAAGGAGTAAAACTTATCCAACCACTGTTGTGAGGCATGGGGCTGGACGGGTGATGCCGCTGATATCAGGTGCTTATTCCTCTTGAGGGCTTTCTTTCCTGGCATGGCCAACTCCGCATGTCAGCTAGGCCCTTGGCGAAGATTGAACTCGTGGGACCAGGGGGCTGGACACTGCCACTGCGGTCCTGTAAACTGGCCTGCCAATGGGCGACACTCTTTGGCTGATGCCCAAAGGGCCCCAACCCCTGAATAAGGTACCTGTAATAGGGAGGGTAGCCAATGAGGGCTAGGCAGAACACATCCCCCTCCTACTCCCAGCTTCTCCTTCCCCAACTGCTGCAGGAACCATGCCCAAAGGGCCCCAGCCCCTGAATAAGGTACCTGTAATAGGGAGGGTAGTCAATGAGGGCTAGGCAGAGCACATCCCCCTCCTACTCCCAGCTGCTCCTTCCCCACCTGTTGCAGGAACCACCTCTTGGGAATTACACTTCCCAGAAGATTCCAGCCAGCCACTATCTAACTAAATATATACCCAGTTCCTTCAGCTTTTCCGTGTATGGCTAGCATTCTTTCCCCTTTATCAGACTTCTCACATGGATGGTGTAGGTTGTTTGGTTCCTGCTTAACAGAAGGTGGCTGGACTGGATAAATGTTGGGGTTCCTTCCATCTAGAGCTGATATGGGTAACTCAGGTGCTATCTGCAGGTAATACAAGCATTTGTGGGTAGTTCATCAGGTGCCTAATCAGTACTCCAATACTGAGCTGGTCACCTGATTAACCCAAAATACTAGATATTACCATTACCGACTTACACATTTTATTTACCATTTTACCGATTGGTAAATGGTAAATAGTTACCAAAACTCAGGGAAAAAATCATGATGGAAAGGTAAACAGTTAAGACCAAAAATGCTAAATCAGTAACTCGGTAAGCCTATCTGGCACTGATTGGGTACCAATTAGTACCTAACAAGGCTGATCCCAAGTCCTTTGGAAAAGCTTGAGGGGCGTACACAAAGAATCTCTACAACTGCTGTTTCCAATGGAAACAGATCTTTCGCTTTTATTCATGCAAGGAGGAAATGATTGGCATTTTTGACATTTTCTGTTATTTTAAAGCTATTTTCCACCATTTTGTTAATTTCCAGTATTTTTTCAGTATTTTTTTTGTAATTTCCAGTATTATTGGTATTTTCCAGTACTTTTCAGTATTTTCAGTAATACTGGAAAACTACCGGAAATTACTGAAAATCACGGAAATTTCCAAAATGTTGGAAAATCATAGAAAATGTCAAAAATGCCGGTATATTTCCTCCTTGCTCCTGAAAGGTCAGTGTTCCACATTTGAATCTTGCTCTCGCTTCAGGCATAAATACATGTGCATACAGGTGCATGCAGCCCATGCACCAACAACGGTGGTGCATGCACAAGCCATGCAGAAGCCAAACAGAACACATGAGGATATGTGCACAGGCATGCACATGTGTGATCTGAGCATGTGGATCGTGGCGGAAAGCTGAGGGGTGAAGGTATCGCAGGCTCAGCCCTTAAACAGTCTCAGGCGACAGAATAAACTGGTCAAGGAGAAAGGGGGCTGGTTCTGCAAAATTCAATCATGCATAGTTTTTACTAACAATGCTAGGCATAAATAACTGGATCATACGCATATCACATCATACAAACATGTAACAGCAAGGAATACCTAATGTGACATGAAACACATACCAGCACAGTGGTTGCGTCAAATAAGAAGCAACCATATAACACCATGGAATTATAGAATTGCAAATCCTATCATACAATAGGAAGCAAACCTATAACACCATGAAATAGTTGATGGAATAGTGAAATTGCAGTACGATGGTTGCATCAAATCCTAATGTGTCACTGGCCTTCAGACGTGTTTCGGGGACCTGCCCCTTCTTCAGCGAACCTTGTGTTCCATCAATAGACAGGAAAAAATGCTTTCACAAAGTATGGATACAGTACAATGGCGTTGACTGTAAGCCTCTCACACTTCCTTCCTGATGAAGGAGACCAAAATATGTTTGTAGGTCTGTTTGAGCAGCTGCTGTTGTGACTGTCAGTGTGAAGGCTTGAAACATCAACTTACATGATTGGTTGCTCCTTATTTTATATGGAGAAAAACCTGTTGCTAGGCTAATCACCTACAGCTGTGAATATTAGTCAAGGAATGAACCCTGCTGTGGAAACATGCTTGTCCAGTATGAGAGTAACTACTCTGAACTAGCGTTGGGACCCCGGGGTAAATACCGGATACCGGATTTACCGGTTTCCAGTTCTCAAAGAACCGGATTCCCGGATTAAATCCGGTATACCGGTACCGGTTTTATTTCATTGAGTTCAATGGGGCACTGTGTCCCCATTGAAATCAATGAAATAAAAAGTACAATTATAAATTCCTCCCCCCTCCCCCTCCCAGGCTGC
>QEPC01007340.1:283434-311941 GCA_003113815.1 Sphenodon punctatus
CTGTGGCTGCCGGCATCAGAGACGCTCTAGGCCTTCCGGGGAAACCCGGAAGTTCGCGGAAGGCCTAGAGCGTCTCTGATGCCGGCAGCCACAGCCGGCGCTGAGGCTTCCGGACCGCCCGCCACCGCCGCCGCCGCCACACCCAGAGCTCCGCAAAGGTAAAGCACTGGCAACTTTAGTAGGGGTGATCCCTGGGGGTTTGGGGGGGGGTGTTAAACACACACACCCCAGGGATCGGGTCTATACTTACCGGCGGCTGCGGGGACGCCGCGGCCGCTGGTGCTGGGGGGTGGGCTCTTTTTTTAAACAAAAATCCAGGCTGGGCAGGGTGGGTGGGGGGTGTTCCCCCTTCCACCCGCGCAGGCTGGACTCGGGGAGGTTTTTTTTTTTTTACTTTTTGGTGGGGCTTTCATTGCTTACATTGCAGCCATTCATTTAAATGGCTGCAATGCAAAAAAATCCGGTACCCGGAATACGGTAACCGGACCGGATTACCGGGTTGAATCCGATAATGCCGGTACGCCCAGATGCAACCATTGTACTGCAACTTCACTCTTCCATCAGCTATTTCATGGTGTTATATGTTTGCTTCCTATTGTATGCTAGGATTTGCAATTCTATAATTCCATGGTGTTATATGGTTGCTTCTTATTTGACGCCACCACTGTGCTGGTATGTGTTTCATGTCACATTAGGTATTCCTTGCTGTTACATGTTTGTATGATGTGATATGTGTATGATCCAGTTATTTATGCCTAGCATTGTTAGTAAAAATATGCAGTATGAGAGTAACTACTCTGAAACCATTTGGGTAATGAAGGCACCAAAAAACCAAACACACCATGACCAGTGAGGCTAAAATGCTGTTATAACCTAAAGGTAAACTGACAGATGATTACTATCATTGAGACCGCGTGGATGAAGAGTCCAAAGTCTAAAAATCCAATAAACCTCCCTCCTTTGGAGTAATCCTGGGTTGTGTTCGCCCCCTTGCACAACTTCTATACATAGGAACCTTAAATCCCCAACTCTGTGCTGTGAATCCAAGAAATGGGATACTAATGGTTCTTTCAAAACCTGTCTCTTGATATTCCCACAGTGTTCCTGTATTCTGATCTTGACCTGCCGCGATGTGTACCCCACATATAAAAGACCACAAGGGCATAGAATGACATACACAATTGACTTGGTTCTGCATGTGAAGAAATGATGTAGTGCATATTTGACCCCTGTGCTGGGATTGATGAATTCTTTAGTGGAGATACCAAGGGGACAGACTGTGCAATTTCCACATTTAAAGTGGCCATAGGGAATTCTTAATGGAGACATAGCTGCAGCTGCTGGTAAGGACTGCTGGATCTTGGCCCTCACAAGAACATCCCTTAAGGATTTAGGTTTTTTGTATGCAAAAAGCGGTTTTCTCTCGCACCCAGGGATCTCGTGGACCAAATGCCAATATCTCAAAACAGCCTTGCTTATTTGCCCTGACCCTGGTCCAAAAATTATGGGAAGACCACCCTTGCGCAGGGTGGTCTGTTTTTTGGGAGCAATAGGGATTCTCTCGGTTGGCCCAGAGCCTGGAAAAAGCACTTTTTGAGGATCTTTTCTGGGTACCCTCGTCTCCTGAAATTCTGCATACATTCATTGGCCTGTTGTATGAAAGTGACATCATTATTACAATTTCTCCTAATCCTGATTAAGTGGCTATATGGTAGATTGTTCTTCAAATGCACTGGATGATGGCTTGTATAATGCAATGATGAATTTACATCTGTGTCTTTCCTGTATGTTGAGGTGAATATGCTGCCCATTATAAAGTCTACCCTGATGTCAAGAAAATGAATTGTGCGGGAGTCAAACTTTAGGTCAAATTGAATACTTGGAACTCTACCATTTAGATACTGATGGAATTCGAATAAGGCTTCCTGGGGGCCCACCCATAAAAAGAACAGATCATCAATGTACCGTTTATAAAGAACAATGTGGTCTTAAAAGGGATTAAAATCCCTGTTGTAAACAACTTCCCTTTCGAACCTGCCCATAAATAGATTGGCTACTTCGGGGGTCATGGTGCAATCCATTGCTATGCCCTTGATTTGTGAATAAAGCTGACCATCATACTCAAAGTAACTCTTGGTAAGAACTAATTCTGCCAATTGGCATAAAAAGATAGTACTTGGATGGAGAATTTCTCCCATTTAGAGTTTCTTCAATTACCTCTTGGGCAGCTTCCTAAGGGATATTGGTATACAAGGCTGCAACATCCATAGTGGTCAAGAACATGTCCCTGGTGATCGCCTGCCAATACATATTATTAAGGATGTTAAGAAAATCTTGGGAGTCACAGGAATACGAGGGGAGCAATGGAACAAAAGGTTTGAGAAATGAGTCCAGAAACTGTGAAAGGGGTTCTAAATGGGAGCTGTTCCCCGAAACAATAGGGTGGCCAGAGGGATGAACCATGCTTTCGTGGATTTTGGGAAGTATGTAAAATAAGGGAGTTTGACCCTCACTTTCAACTAAGAACTCATATTCTTGTTTATTTATTTCACCCATCATAAGGCCTTCATCAACCAAATCCTCAATTTGTTGCTTAACATTTTGTACAAATGCTTTATTGATAGGTTTATAACATTCAACTTTCTGTAATTGATGACGTATCTCCTTGTCATAAAAGGCCCTATCCATTAGGACCGTGGCACCACCTTTGTCCGCTGGTTTGATGACAACCTGGGTGTCATGTCTGAGGGAATCCAAAGCAAGTTTTTCTTGATGACTAATGTTATGCCATACTTTCTTGGATGACTGATCGATTCTATCTAGTTCATCCCTCATAGGGTCTTCAAAAACCAAAACCCGTTGTTTGGTCGTGGGAGGAACAAAGGTGGATCTTGGTTTAAAGACGCTCTCAGGGGCTTGGACAGATTGATCATTGTTAAACCAATCCTGCAATCTAATGGTTCTACAAAATTTGAACATCTCCACCCGATTGGAGAAATCATCATAACCTGATGTGGGTACAAAGGAAAGACCCCTTTCTAAAACACTAAGCTCAACCGGGGATAAATTCCTAGATGATAAATTCACCACTATCGATTGCAAGTCGTCCTTTGGGGATGCCCCCCCTGGGGGCTCTGTTGTACCACCTGCCCTCCTGGCTGATCTCGGGTGGGACCTGGGGCCTAAAAAAGACTCTCTCTGATGAACCTCTTGTCTCATAGTGGAGAAATCTGAATCTGGGTCCTCAGAATCATTAGCACTGGTCCCCAGGTCCTCTTCTTCACTGGTTGTGAGATTAAACCTCACTGTTTTATAAGGTCTGGACCTGATGGTCTGTTTTTTCCAATTGTAAACCCTATTTGATTCATAATCTCAAAGGTCCCTTTGGAACTTGTTCCATTTCCTATCTTTTAGGGTTCTGTACTCCTTTTCTAAGTCCAATGCTAATGATTGGAACTTGTCACCAAATGTCCTGTCCTCTAGGGATTCACGTAAGGCTCCCTCTACATCCTTGATCTCACTCTCTAATCTGGATATCTCTTTGTTGGATGTCTCCACTATGAGGACCATCAGGTCTGAACTACATTTATTAAGGATCTGGATCCACTTATTTTTAAATTCCTCATTCTGTGGAAACAGCCCTGGTTCTTTTAACATTCTTAGGCCTCTGGGGATCCGTTTAGACTTAAAATATTCCCCTAGGGCCCTGGAGTGGAGGTCAATTCTGAGGGACTTCATTTTGAGATCTGTGTACTTTTTCCAACGACTACCATCCACGCTGATCTCCTCTACATTGAAGAAGGATTTGGGGTTCACTATTTTGTGTATCTCCCCCTCACTGTAACTAAACATGAAAACTTGTTCACTGGTCATGGTGGTGAAGTGACGGAAAGCTGGGGGGGTGAAGATACCGCAGGCTCAGCCCTTAAACTGTCTCAGACGACAGAATAAACTGGTCAAGGAGAAAGGGGGCTGGTGCTGCAAAATTCAATCATGCATAGTTTTTACTAACATTGCTAGGCATAAATAACTGGAGCATACACATATCACATGATACAAACATGTAACAGCAAGGAATACCTAATGGGTTCAGAGTAGTTACTCTCATACTGGACAAGCATGTTTCCACAGCAGGGTTCATTCTTTGGCTAATGTCCACAGCTGTAGGTGATTAGCCTAGCAACAGGCTTTTCTCCATATAAAATAAGCAGCAACCAATCATGTGCAGTTGCTGTTTCAAGCCTTCACACTGACAGTCACAACAGCAGCCTCTCAAACAGACCTTCAAACATATTTTGGTGGTGAGTTTTATTTCATTACTATGGGTTTTCTGCCTAGAGTGTCTGGCGTTTACATGTGCTGATAATTTATTTCATGACCACATGTTTTTTTTTCTTTCATGCCCTAGTTTGTTTTTGGGATTGGAGAAGTTTATCCAGCTTTCTTCCCCCTTTCCACATGGACTAAGGGACCCCACCATCAGTTAATATGAGCAGCTAGAGGCACATGAGCAGAGTCCTATTGAGGTAGTATATGTCAGCAACCACTTGCAATTGGGATCCATTGGATTTGAGTGGTATTAGAACAGGCCTCCCAGCAGAGTGACTTTTGGGTCTCGAAGCTGTCTCTCTTTCATTTCACAGAAATTGCCACATCTGAGGCACAATTGGGCAGCCTCTTGGGAGGACAATCCAGGTCTTCTTCATCAGGAAGGAAGTGTGAGAGGCTTACAGTCAACGCCATTGTACTGTATCCATACTTTGTGAAAGCATTTTTTCCTGTCTATTGATGGAACACAAGGTTCGTTGAAGAAGGGGCAGGTCCCCGAAACGTGTCTGAAGGCCAGTGGCACATTAGGATTTGATGCAACCATTGTACTGCAACTTCATTCTTCCATCAGCTATTTCATGGTGTTATATGTTTGCTTCCTATTGTATGCTAGGATTTGCAATTCTATAATTCCATGGTGTTATATGGTTGCTTCTTATTTGACGCTACCACTGTGCTGGTATGTGTTTCATGTCACATTAGGTATTCCTTGCTGTTACATGTTTGTATGATGTGATATGTGTATGATCCAGTTATTTATGCCTAGCATTGTTAGTAAAAACTATGCATGATTAAATTTTGCAGCACCAGCCCCCTTTCTCCTTGACCATGTGGATCATGCCCAATGTTACCCTTTTGAGTCCAGAACTGCAATTCTGACAGGTATACATGAAACGCAATAGTAACAAAATTCTTTGCGAGTATTTCTGAGTTTCCAACGACTGTCTCTGAGGGTTCAGCCGGTGTTCAGAAACTCGGACAAATACTCGGTAAAATAATACTAAGTACTGAATATTTCCCAAATACTAAGTACTAGGGATCTGCGAACACCGGTGTGTGTGTGTGTGTGTGTCGCTGTTTGGCCTGTTTGGGGTTTGGCCGAACCTGAAACCATTCAGTTCAGCCTGTTTGGCCCGAATGGGTTCAGGGGGGCAAACCCATTTGGGTGAGGGGGTGGTGGTTTTCCCTCCCCCCTCCAGGCTGCACGGGTGGAAGGGGCGCTGGGGAGCACCTGCCACCCCACCCTGCCCAGCTTCGTAAAAAAAAAAATTGTAACGCCCCCACTCCAGGGATCACCCTACCTGTTGGTGCCGGGGCTCTGATGCCGGGTCTGGTGGTGATGGATCCGGTGGTGGGTATGGCGATGGCAGAACTCCAGAGAACTTCAGGCTGCTACTAGGCCTTCCGTGTCAAACCAGAAGGTCTAGTATTGGCCTGAAGCACTCTGGAGCACCGCTGCCACTGGACCCACCACTGCTGCCACCGCCGCTGCCAGACCCGGAGTCCGACCTACCTGTTGGTGCCGGGGCTCTGACGCCGGGTCTGGTGGCGCCGGGTCCGGTGGCGGGTATGGTGGTGGCAGCACTCTGGAGAACTTCAGGCTGCTAGTAGGCCTTCCGTGTCAAACCAGAAGGTCTAGTATTGGCCTGAAGTGCTCTGGAGCGCTGCTGCGACTGGACCCACTGCTGCTGCCACCGCCGCTGCCAGACCCGGAGTCCGACCTGCCTGGTGGTGCCAGGGCTCTGGTCCTGGGTCCAGCAGTGGCAGTGGTGGTGGGTCTGCTTGCGGCAGCACTCCAGTGTGCTTCAGGCCACTACTAAACCTTCTGGTTTGACCCAGAAGGCCTTGTACCAGACTGAAGTTCTCTAGAGCGCCGCTGCCACTGGACCCGTCACTGCTGCTGGACCCGGGTCCGGAGCCCCGGCACCACGAGGTAGGCCAATCCCTGGGGTGCGGGGGTTTAAAAAAAAATGAGGCTGGACAGGGTGGGGGGCTGCTCCCTGGTGCCCTTTCCTCCCGCACAGCTGGGAGGGGGGAGGGAAAACCAGGTTCCTCCCTGCCTCCTGCCCCCACCCAAATGGGTTCAGAACCTGAACTTTGTTTGACCGGTTTGGGTGGGGGGAGGTTTGGATTTGGGGTGTTCGCGAATGGGTCGCACACCCAGAGTTCGGGCCAAACCCCGAAATTTCGAACCATGTTTGCACATCCCTACTAAGTACCGAATCATCTTATATAGGGGCAGGAAAAGCCTCGTATGTTGGTGCGAGTAGTGGACTGGGTAGTGAATACTCAACACCGAGTACCAGACCGATTCCTCTGTTACTCAGTACTAGTTAAAGCTGAGTTGATTACTGAGATACTCGGTGAAAACAGAGTAATTTTGTATACTGAGTTACAGTCCTAGGGTATACGTTTCTGAGCTCTACTTTCAGCTTTAGGATTCCGTCCTGGTTGCTCTCCTCTGAGTCCTTTACAATTCGTTAACATCCTTCTAGAGGCATGGTGCTCAAAACTGAACACAATATTCCAATATTAAAGTTGGTTTCCTTCACAATACTTTCAGTGCTGCCCATTACAGCCTCCTCTATTGTGAAAGGAGCACGGGGTCTTCTTGATTATAAACAAGAAAGAAATAGAGATGGTGGGATTATACAATAGAAGACTCTCAGCCACTATTACTGTTCTGGTGAACAGCACCACCCTTTTAAAAACAGAACAGACCCAAGGATTTTTCTGGCCCCTTTATTTGCGTAGGACTCAGTTCTGGGAGAATCTGAAATCCTTGATCTTGGGATGTGATGATCAACCCCCTGCTTCCATTAGAATTCACATGATCAGTCGCCAAAACAGAAAAGATATGGGTGGAGCCACATGAGACAGGTAGGGAAGGCCACCCCGCCTTAGGTATCCCCTTGTGCCTTCCCCTTACCCCATCCAACTGGGGTAAGGCTGCCCAAGGCAGGGAAACGTGTGTGCCCGGTTGTGCTTGTCTCATCATGTGAAGAGCACTGTTGCAGGGCCTTGAGCAATGGGTGCGGTTGCCCATTGTACATGGCCATATCACCACTGGGGTCAGGATCGTGGTTGGGCTCGGGGAAGGAGGTGGAGCAGGGCTGGATGTCCCCTTGTGTGGCCCACCCCGGCAGCTCCAGCAGTGGCCAGCCTGATGGGCTTCCCCATGACCATCATGTGGCTGGTTCCCCGCACTGGCCCCACAGTGCGGTGATGGTGATTCCCCACTATGGGGCTGCACAGGAATTGGAGCCTTTCAGCTCATCTGGCTGTACCAATGTCATTAAAGGTTATAGAGGCTGTATTCCACCCGCACCCCACCCCCAACCCGGTTTGTTAAGCAGTGATGGAATGTTTTGTGGATTGGTAATCAATGGCTGCAATCCTAAGTGTTATCCATGAGGGATCCTCATGGGATCCACGCATCACAATTTAATCTCTATGGAGATTTGTGTGGTTTGCGCACACCTGGGATGTAAGCAGTGCAGTGTGTGCGGTGCATGGGATTGGCCCACCAATATTATATCGATGATATTTCCATATTCTATCCATGGCCCTTTTTACACAGGTGTCTCCCACTCATGAACATGCAGATTTATGCATGTTCATGAGTGGGAGAGGCCCTTGTGAAGGACATGTGTGGTGAGTCGGGGTGCATGCGTGTTCCCGCCTAACACACATCCGCACTCACCCCCCACTCATCCACGCACACAGAGCAACCAGGGAAAACAGAGGTTGCTCCGTGCGTGGAGGTGAGTGGGGATGCATGTGCAGCTGTGCGCACGTCCCACCCACCCACCGCGCACCCTCACCCCCCTCAAACCTGGAAACGCCATTTTAAAACGGCCCGTATCTGATATTTTCATCTGAATAATAACATTTATGCAAATAATATCCATGAACACAATAATATTATTCAGACATCTGAGTACTAGTATCTTAATCTGAAATGGAAATTTGTATGCTCATTGATACCGTTATTCAGCTTATCCAGTTATTGGGTTCATTTGGTTATCTGGTTATTCCGTTACATTGTTTTGGAATTTTTTTATGCAGAATATATTTGAAAGATAAATAAATCAGTTATCCTAATAACTGAATAAACTGAATAAATAAAAAATCCCCAAACCAAAATATCTCAATTGTGTATCCAAACAAAGTAGGACAGTCAGACCATCAGATTTGGTTCAAAATGGCCGAATTTGATGGATTATACATTTGTCTTGAATATTCAAGTCATTTCACCTCTCCTGTAAAACAAAACCTTTCACTTACAAGAAAGACTTTATTCAACATATAGGTTATTGAAACTGGGACAGCTCAGGAGGTGGGTTTGACTTTGGAAACTCAAGCACAGGTGTTGTTTTTTAAGGGTAGTTTTTTTATTTTCTTTTTTTTAAACAAAAGTTGAATTTTTTCTTTGATTACATTGGGCATTATTAGTGCCATTGAACACTAGTGTGCTAATAATGCACAATTGTACTAAAAATACCCAAAGTAACCAAAATGACAGGAATAACGTAAATAAATAAATCGAGTATTCATTTCAAGAAACAAAATCGTTGCTAGGTATGATATTTGCCAGTTATTTGATTCAGCGCTACATTCAGTAGTTTGGTACTCCCATTCTCTGGCTTCAGTTCTTCTGGGTTACGTTTTAACATAACACAGGGTACAATACAGCACAGTTTATTGAATACAAACACACATTTTCATTATCCAGCAGTTGTTATCTTATTAACCTGTAAGCACCATTATTATATATGCAATGTGTAACTGCAAAAATAGGTACACCTTTTGAATTTGTGGCATCTGATTTCACTTTAAAATGTCTGGTTGTTTTCTGTACCTGAAAATGGTGTCTGATCAGGTACCCAAAATACCAACATAGAGAAATACTGTTTTTGTCCCAATTTTTTGACTTCACGTCCTGGAATTCAAGCATTTTTCAGGGTTTTTCCCCCCAGGTAATTCTGGGTACTCCTAAACCAGAAAACCAAAATGTTGTGATTTCGGGTACTCAAATGGAATTCAGGTACTGATCTAAATACCTGAAATGATACCCAAGATTTGGGTACCCAAAATGGCACGCAAAATTTGGTATTACCCTTGGTAATACCAAATCAGGAATTTGTTTCAACTCTAACCATTATCTTTCCAAGGGAGTGTAGATCCCATACTCTTTTGACCCATATAAATATCTCCCCTATTTCTTTTATTCTTTGACTCTTTCCTGTGAGGTCCTTTAACATACTTTCATGTTCTCGCTTATTGCTTAAATCAAGAGGACTCTTTTTAATTGGCCTTTTCTCTCCTCATAAGGCCCTGACAATAGGCCATGACTGGCCTCTCTTGATTAGTCCAGGGTCATCAACCTTGATACCTCTGGTTGATTGACTCCAGGACAACCCATGAGTCTATTGAGTATTATCATTTTGTGTCTTCTCAGTTTAGTTGAACAGAAGAAGGAACAAAAGAAAACAATAACTGAGGCCATGGTCCTCAAATTACTTACTCCAGAGTACTCCCAGAGGGAAGGGTTTTCAATATTGCAGTCAAAAAGATGCCGCAGCACAGACAAACAAAGAAGCAGGCTAACCAATATCTCATTTTCCACTTGCGTCCCACTCATTCTTACCAGGCATAACATAGAGACATTGAGGCTGATCCCATGCCTCGCACATGCCATTCACAGGCACGTGCACGCAAACTGCATGCCTGTCCATAGAGAGCACATTGTGCTGTGTGGAACCACCGTGAATCCTGCTTGGGATTGTGGCCACTTTATAATTATAAGTCAAGGAAGAATATTTATCCAGACTCATAAGGTGTTTAAACTCTACTTTTACAGTAGCCTCCTGTCTTATCTACAGGCTGGATATTTATTCCTTTAAAAGACTGGGCTAAAAAGTTTTAATTTTCTCCCCTGTGGTTTAATTTCTCTATTTATCCTGCCTTGGATTTGTGTTTGGTTAAAACTGCTGTAAAGCCATAGCTGTTTTCAGACTCCATGCTGATTTAATAAAACACTGGGAAATCCATTAACATAACGATCATACATTTGTAGTGAAGGCATGTTGGTTTGGCAACTTGGCTAATTTGAAGTGATGAGCCTTTTGTTCTATTTAATGCAGTCCTTTCCTGAGACATCAAACATCAACATTGAAGCGTAGACCCATGGTGGATAGGTTGATGGTTGAGACCAACATATGGTCCTCAGTAGGGATGGGTGAACGCAGTTCAGAGTTTGGCCCGAACTCGGGCTGTTCGGACGACTGAACACGGACCCGAATCCGAACACAAACTGACCGAACTGAACTAAAGTCCGAACGTCAAAATGAACGAAAAGTTCAGTCAGTTCGGATTGCGTTCGGGTGAGTTTGGATGGCTAAAATGTGGTGTCACTGGAAGGCCAAACATGACAGGGAGGGGTAATCAGCTAAGGAGCAGACTTCCAAGCACCAGGGGTAGAGAGGCTTGGAGTAGCAGCCAGCCTGCCCAATCACCATCCATTTTCGTCTCAGACCACTATCTTGGCAGACTGAGATTAGCCACGGGCTAGGTTGCACGGAACCAATGGGGCTTGCGGTGAGGCGGGTGCAGCAAGAAACAAAACTTTTTGCCTCCCCCCTTCCCAACACCTTCTGAGCTAGTCACTGTTCCTGAACAGCAGGCGTTTCAGAAGGCTCCATCTCTCCCAGCAGTATTTGTTCCTTCCTATTCTAATTCACTGCCATTCTCATCCTATTTCACCCATCCAACCCATCTACCCCCACATTATCATTTATTTATCTTAGCTTAGATAGATTTAGGTGTTGTTTTTTGTTTTTACCACTACCTGTGTTCAATCTTCCTTCCTCCCTCCCCCTCCATTGAATTGTTTCCCTCTCCCATTCCATCCCTGATTTCCCTTCCCCTGTTTTTTTCATTTAGAATAGGATTATTAGATTGATTTAGGATTCATTTAAGTTTTGTACCCCTCCTTGTGTAGTTTGTGTTGTTTGTGATTCCCCCCCATCCCATAGGTAGGTAGATAGATAGATAGATAGATAGATGTAGGAGTTAGCTTAGTGACAGAGATAGTGTTTAGTGATTTAGTTTTAGAGTTTGTAGGAGTAGTCCTATGTACATATTAATCCGTTTAGTTCATAGCATTTAGAATAGTTAATAGTAGATAGATAGATAAAAATAAGAAAATAAAAAACCAAAAAATATAAAAACATTATTTTGGAGGGAGAAATGGAGAAGGGAAGGAGAGGCCAATCTGCTGCCCGTAGGAGAAGCAAAGGGGCACGTGCCAGAGGTGGGAGGGGCTGTGCCAGCGGCAGCAGGCAGAAGCAGTAGCCAGAGGCAGAGCACATCACACACACCCCAAACTCAGAAGGCCTGCTTTAGGGCAACAGGCTTCAGTGGCTCAGCATCGCCTCCTTGCAGTGCCATCCTCCACTGCCACTCAGGGCACTGTAAGGCCTGCAGAACTTGAGGCTGCATCTGTCTCTGCTTCTGGTGGTGCTGGAGCAGGTGCTGATGTTCCTCCAGGGCCACCAATGTGCCCCACTGTCGAAGCAATCCCCAGAAGTCCAGAGCTGGTGGATCGAACTTTGGCTGCTAGAGGCAGGGCCTGATCCCTGGGCAATGTCAGTAGGGAGAGGAGCATCATCAGCAGCAGCACTAGCAGCTACAGAGGGGGGCACAGGGAGAGTGCCAGCAGCATGGCGCACATGGACAGTCTAGCCTCAGGGTCCCAGTACTCCCCTTCATGGGACATCACCGTGATCATGGACAGTGAGGAAGAGGCAGACACTAGTGCCACAGAAGAGATGTCTGCAGCTGAGGCGATGACTGAGCCTCCTCCCAGAGCTGTGTCGCCAGTGCCACCAAGTTCTCCCCCTCGTTCCAATGCAAGGCAAGAAGCAGCCTCTCCAGCCCCAGGGCCCACCGCCAGGGTTCTAGGGCCAAGTTACAGGCAGGGATGGTTGTGGCCAAGATCCAGAAGCTGCCACTCCAGCCCCAGGACACACCGTGATGGATCTGGGGCCAACATTCCTCGCACAAACCGATGTCAGTCCAACGCAAGGCAAGAAGCAGTCACTCCAGCCCCAGGACCCACCACCAGGGTTCTGGGGCCAAGATACAGGCAGGGAGGGCTGTGGCCAAGATCCAGAAGCTGCCACTCTAGCCCCAGCACCCACCGTGATGGGTCTTGGGCCATCATTCCTCGCACATTCTGATGTCGTTCCACCGCATCAGGAAGAAACAGCCACTCCAGCCCTGGGACCCTCCGTCAGGGTCCTGGGGCCTACGCTACTTACTGACAGGGAGGGATGTGGCCAATATCTACAAGCTGCTACTCTAGCCCCAGGACCCTGGGCCATTATTCACTCAAAGGCTGCTGAAAGCATATGTCCTGCTTGGCTGCCCTTGTTTAGCTCCAACTGTCAAGCACAGTTAAACCTCTCAGGCTGTTGCCTGGGAAATTGAACTACTCCACAACAAAACCCCACTCCCAAATCCCCTGGAGAAGCAACCCCAAGTCGTTTGTCACATAAGTAGCAATGCATCTTGCTGTGGAAGATTTTCTCCTGGAGATCCCTTGGGGTATTGTGAACTTTCCAATCAAGTACTGCGAGGAAGAGAAACTCAGCCAGCTCTTCCTACAGGTACGTGATGTATCTTTCATTACCTGTGAGGGCCTTGAATACAGAATGGTGCTTGCCTATCTATTAGGATCGACTGACACATGTTCAACTGATGTTCACATGGAACCCTTCTCCAATTCGGCCTTCAAAGTTCTCCAGCCCCAGGACCCACCATCAGGGTTCTGGGGCCTGTCATTCCACTCACAGAGAGCCATCTTTCTATCCACTGTCTAGTGTCTATCTATATTTCTATCCACTGTATCTAGAAGCTGACACTCTATCCCCAGGACCCACCATCAGGGTTCTGGGGCCCGTCATTCCACTCACAGAGAGCCATCTTTCTACCACCAGAGGTGTAGTTGGGGCAGTGACGTCTAGCTCCTCCTCCTCCTCCTCCTTCTCTTCCTCCTCTAGAGGCAAGTTGGCCCCCAGCTGGGGAAGAAGCACCGCAGCTTTCTTCTTTTTTTTTTTTTAAATTAATTCACACACACCCAAAAACACAGTCAGTCACCCACAGCACACACCACCCAAACACAGCCAAAACACACAAACCGAACAGCCACCAAGCCAAACACACACTCACCCACCACACAGCTCTGCATGCACTCGAATTTCCAGTTTCCGCCACACTCGTGCTCTCGCGATAATTTTTTTCGAATGGCCGAACCCGAACCGAACAGCCGAACCCGAACCCGAACCCGGCAAACGATCTGAACGGCCGAACCGAATGCAGCCGAACCACACGGCCGAGCCCAAACCACGATCTGTTCGCCCATCCCTAGTCCTCAGTATAATTAGAAATGGAAACAGTGTCCTCACCTCCCATTTAAATGTTTGCGCTGGAAACTAGGCTTCATCGAGCAATCACATCAAATGATGTTTCCATGAGAAACAGGTCATTCACCCTCATTCATGCAGCAAGGAAAGTTACCAAATCTTTAGTTGTTTTTCTCTGTTTTACTAGTTGAACACAACATGGACTGAGTTGCTACCAACTATGCTTAGCAGCTTATGCTTTACATACTGGCTAAGCAACACAAAAGTGCTGAAAAATGGTGCAAAAGGACAGAAAACGAGTCTGGAAAAGTCATGAAAAAATCCCCCCAAATGCCAGAAAGTGATGGAAATGACAGGAAATTGCTGGCGTTGATCTCACAGTGACAGAAGCATGGACTTGCTGACAGGTGGGGAAATACTGATAGTGTCACAAGTACTCATGAAAGGGAGATATTTCCTGACAGGATGGGAACACTTCCTTTCATCTCAAGTACTGGAAACAAATTCTACACAAGATACAATTGCTTCTGACAGAATGCTCTAGCTGTTTGGTGCTATCTCTAATGCTCTGTGCAGAACCAAATCTCATGCCCTTCAACAAGACTGATGTTAGCATGGTGGTTTTAGCTCCAAAATGGTTTTAGGATTACACCTAGCATGCTTATGACAGACTGTCTAGTTGGCCAAGTACAGTAAGGTTTTATGCGCAACTCCATGGTATTTTTCTGTGTGTAATGTGAACCACCTCTGACCATTTCTAAAATCTCAGGAGATGTTTTAGACCTGAAAGGGCAAAAACCTACTGATTTTAGTCAAAAGTGGAAAACTCAAGATAGCTGTATCTATGGGCCTTTTCACATGCCCCCCACCCACCCACACATGGGGGGTAGGGCATGTGCACACTGTAGTATGTATGGGGCGATGGGGGTTGCCGTAGGAATGGTTCCCACAGTAGGTGGGGTGTGTGTGCATGCTCCTGCGTTCCACTCATCTCCACCCACCACCCACGCCCGGAGAAATAGGTTCCAAATGCTGGTTGCTCCATGCATGGAGATGGCTGAAGGTGGGTGGAGATAGGAGTGCATGCATGGGAATGGGTGCTCACCCACCTCCACCTACTGTGGGCACACACCCATCCCCGCACCCATCGTGGCCCATTTAAAAAGGGCCTATGACTGATCTTGACCTATGGGCTCTATCCATTTCAGAGCTCTTAATCATTGTAGATGATGTGCCCTCAAAAGTGAGTTAATCCATTGAATCCAGATGATCCAGCCTGAAACAAATGAACCAAGTAAGAAATGCTACTTGATTGAACACCTGATTTTTGCTATTTCAGGTATTTCATTTGTTTTGTTTGTCTGTTTTTTTCATCTTTTTAATTTTGTTTGTTTTGTTTGTTCTCCAGGAAAAAGAATATGAATGAACAAACACACACAAACAAACAAAGAAGCAAAAATGAAATTAACAACAACAAAAAACCCCATCTGAAATGGCGGAAATCAGGTGCTCGATTGTCCAAATTTCATTCAAGTTGAGCTTAAAGGGCTCAAAACAAACATACAAATACATTTTAAAAAATCCTGTAAGCATTTTTTTCTCTTTCTATTTCAGCTCTAATTGCAACAAATATGCAAATTTTGTTTCCTTTCCTCTGATGTCAGAATGGCCCTATTTGACACAGATAGAGGTAACAGAAGAAGGAGGGGATGATGTTACTAGAAGATTCTTGGGCAAATGGGGATGGACAACAGAGTGGAACAGGCAATTGTTTGGTTACTTGTTAGGATTGGAAGCTGTTTTGTGGACTGAACATCCTGGATTTGGATGGTAAATTGCATGCTCTTGGACACCGTTTTTTTGGGGGATGGCTGTAATGGTTCATAGAGCTGCAATCGGGCACCTGGATATTTGAGCACCTCCCTCATATCTGGGGTGCCTAAATTGACCTAGCCCTGTGAGACCTGACAGACTGCTCAAACGTGTTGGATGACCCTTGAAAGTGACCAGCCAAGGCTGGGACTGCTGCAGAGCCCAGTTCTATGGAAGTCCCAGATGGCGGTCATCTGTTTCAGAAGTGGCTTCCTGGTCACAACACCTATCAGAGGAGTGTGTGGGGGAATCTCTGGCCCACCTTTGACACTGGGTATTTTCAGACATGATGACTCAACGAGCCATCATCTTTTTATGCTGTTCATGGTGAGAGCTCTTACCACAGGCAGGAGTTGGCCTGGCCACCGAACAAACATGCCAGCGGCAAAGGCAGGGGAGAGGGTGGGGTGGGGAGAAGGTGGGGGGACATGCGAACGTGGGTCTGCATAGCCCCACCCCCGAGCTGCTCAGCACAACCCTGCCTCCTCCCTGATGCATGGGTGCGGCGGTCTATGAGGCTGTCATGCCTGCCTCGAGAAGCTCCAGCCACAGCCTGCAGTTAGGTAGAGCAGGCAGTCAGACATGATGGCCCACTTTACAATGGTCTGGGTTAGGCTTCCCTGGACCGTGGCAGGTCTATCTCCAGGATGTGTGCTGGCAGGGAGCCCAGAACACATCCCGGAGTTAATCCTGCCACAGTCCGTGGTTATATTCCCACCTACAGCAAACATCTGGTGGGCAGGAATAAACAGGACACAACCATAGGTCATGTTGGAGTTAGCGTGACCACCCGTGGTAGCGTCACATCTAAAAATACCCACTGACAAGCTATGGCTAGAGAGTTGTGAAGCTGGACTCTGTAGTACTCCTGGCTGGGGCATGTCAGTTTCTCACATTTTGGGGCATCAGGCATCTGATTGGTCCTCGTGAATTAGGTAGCTTTTCAAGTTCTGAATGGGGTACCCAAAAATGGAAGCATTACCTGCAGGTACTAATTTTGGTACCATTTGCAGTTCTAGGTAACCTACACAAACAATGAAGTGTGAAACCCTCTGGTTTACTTAGCAGCAAAGGTTAGAAGAATGTAGGAAATTTGACCTGAAGTTTGGGATAATATCCAGTAGGGGTGGAAATTTTGGTTTTGGATAGAACCGTAATCATCTGAAAATGGTTGTTTTGGATGAACCCAATATTTTGAATCTTTTTGATTCTGACATTCCATTTTTTTGCCCAGTGATTTCATTTTGTTTTTTGGGTTTTTTTCATTGTGGTTTGTTCTCATTGACTTCAATGGGAGAAAAACCAAAAATCCAAAACCGAAACAAGATCTGAAATTAAGAAAGAACTGAAAACAGAAGAAAACAACAACAAAATTCTACCCAGAGTCCCACCCCTAACGTCCAGTATGGGAAAATATAGGTTTGTGACAATTTCATATCCAGTAGTGTAACTGTAGGAATCTTAGGTCTGTGGAGAAAGATATCCCATTAGGGTAAAGTACTTAAATTGGAAATGTTGACCAATAGGTATGAGAGTCGACTGGCCACGTGATTCTGGAGCATGAAGTAGCAGTCTCAGGATTACACAGAAAAACACATTTCCATAAATGCTATGGGTCTCCAGCTAGATGGAGATTTGAGGTGAATGCCAACCTGGAGTGAAGGAGAAACTTTGGATACTATCATCAATCCCCAGGCCTCAGATTAGATTCTGAAAAAGTTAGTAACTTTGCTACCCACATGTTGTACCTGCAATTATGGTTGTTTTTACAGGTGATATTATATCTCAGGCAATTAAAACCCTGAAATTCCAGACAATCCTGTTATTGGATTACTGACTTTCTGATTTACCATTATCAAGTTACCATGATTTTTCCAGTTTACTGTTTCCGGTTTACCATCCATAAACTGGTTACTCCATTTTAGCCAATCACTTTAAATTGACACAGGACCTCTCCGCTGCCTTTGACACTGTTGACCACTTACTCCTAATGGACTCTTTTTGCTCCCTAGGCTTCTGCGGCTCTGTCCTTGACTGGTTCTCCTCCTACCTCTCAGACCGCTCCTTTAATGTGTCTCTTCCCAATTCCAACTCCTCCTCCCTCCCCCTCTCAGTTGGGGTTCCCCAAGGCTCTGTCCTGGGCCCTCTCCTCTTCTCTATCTACACCCTGTCCCTTGGCAAACTCATTGCCTCCCACGGCTTCCAATATCCCCTTTATGCTGATGATACTCAACTCTATCTCTCCACCCCCCTCTGTCCCCTTCTGTCCAAACTCGCGTCATCAACTGTCTCTCTGATATCTCCGCCTGGATGTCCAGACGTCTGCTCAAACTCGACATGGCAAAGACTGAACTTCTTATCTTTCCTCTCTTCCCTTCCTCTCCCTCTTCCCTGTCCATCCTTATTGATGGGGTCACCATCCACCCCATTCCCCAAGCCTTGGGGCTTTGTCTTTGACACTCACCTTTCCTTTAAACCCTACATCGACTCTGTTGCCAAATCCTGTCACTTTGCCATCCACAACATTGCTCGGATTTGCCCCTTTCTCTCTGTCTCCTCAGCCAAAACCCTTGTTCACGCCATGGTCATCTCTCGCCTTGACTACTGCAACCTCCTCCCTACTGACCTCCCCTGCTCTCACCTATCCCCCCCCCCTTATCGCCATCCAAAACTCCACGGCTAAGGTCATCCACTCAGCCCATCTCTTTGACCAAGTGCAGCCTCTCCTCTCCTCACTTCAATGGTTCCCCCTTCCTCAACGCATTCTTCACAAACTCCTGGTGTTCACTTACAAATCCCTTCACAACCTGGCTCCCCCTTACCTCTCAGCCCTAGTCACCTTACACACTCCTGCACGCACTCTCTGCTCCTCCTCTACCACCTCCCTCACTCACCCTCATCTCCCCTGCTCCCCTAACCGCCTTCGTCCATTCTCCCTTGCTGCCCCCCGTACCTGGAACTCCCTCCCTGCCCACATCTGCCTCGTCCCCTCCCTCTGAACCTTCAAAACCCTCCTCAAAACCCATCTCTTACTCGCCGCCTTTCCTGATGCCTGTTAGAACATTCCTTTCAATATATTCTGACTCCTGCCTAAACACAACCAAGCCAAGCACATGCCCCTGAGACTTCACATCCACTTGAATGTAATTTATCCCTTGTCTCTTCCTATGTCTCCTATCCTTGTCTTCCCCCTCCATGTCGATTAGATTTTAAGCCATAGGCAGGGACCGCATCTATCTTACTGCTCTGTAAAGTGCCAGGTACACAGCTGGCACTATACAAATGCTAATAATAATAATAACAATAATAATACTGTAACTTGTTGGGCAGTAAACTCCAGATAGATTTTAATTCAATGTGCCTGTTTTGACCTAGAAAGCCCTAAAAGCTGCGTGCGTGGGGAGAGTTGTTCACTTTCACTTTTGTTTATCTGGACATTGTTGATTTTATTTTTCTATTTATATTTAATCTATTTATATATAGATTTACATATATTTGTATTTATCTTTAAATGGGTGCAATCCAACACCCCCTGATAAACTGCACCTAAGCCAGGCAGAGTTAACATATGCTGGCACACATTTGTGTATGTGTCCCACGTGCTGAAAAGCTGCTGGACGCAACAGCACACCCCTCCCTATGTGACCCCCTGAGTCTACACACCCTGCAGCCTGGGGGGATAAAGCAGGAGCCATGCCTGTTCCATCCCCCAGACTGTGGGGTGTGTGGGCTTGGGGGGGGGGCGGATCGCATCAGGAGGGGTGTGCCATTGTGCAGAGCTGTGTGCGTGGACTCGGGAGGGGTGCGCCATTGTGCTAAGTGGTTTTCTGTCCACGTGCGGCACATACACTAATGTACACCCGCCACCTTGATGCACTTTGTGCCAGAGGGTGGTATACGATGGCCTCTTGGATTGCAACCATACTATTTACATTGTTGTGAGCTGCCCCAAGCTGCTAAGAGCAGGAGGGAGCGGGTTAAAAATATGATGAAAATAAAATTAAAATAAAATAAATAAATAAATGGCTTGGCCTGCCTATAACTGGTCCCCCACAATTATGGAACTCACTGTCCTTGGAGGTCTGCCTAAGCCTGAACCTGTACATCTTTTGAAGGAGATATAAGACCTTTTTGTTTGGCCAGGCATTTGTCAGGTGGGAATAATGTTCGTTGAAATTTTGGGGAGGAGGATTAGTTGGTGGCAGGTGGAGATTGAGGGAAGCCCCCTCATCCCACCCACCCCACCCTTCCAGTCCAGCTTTTGTTTGGGTTTTGGCACTGAGACTGCACTTGTGGCCTTGGTCAACAACCTCCGTGTGAGTTGGACCAGGGTCGGTCAACCCTGTTGATCCTATTAGACCTCTTGGCTGCATTTGATACCGTTGACCATGAGATGTTGGTGACTCACTTGCAGGACCGAACTGGGGTGGGCGGGGCAGTTCTTGAATGGTTCCATTCCTCCTTGACTGGAAGAACTCATTGTGTGGTGCTAAGTGATTGTTCATCATCTCCCCGGGACCTCACATATGATGTCCTGAAAGGTTCCATTTTGTCCCCTCTCCTGTTCAATGTTTACAGACAGCCTTTGGGTGAGGTCGTCAGAGGATCTGGTGTGCAGTGTCATCAGTACGCTGATGACACCCAACTCTGTCTCTATTTTTCAACTGACCCAGGCCCAGCAGTCTCGGTGCTTACCCAATGTTTGGATGCTGTGGGGGACTGGATGTGGGTGAGTCATTTGAAGCTGTATCCCAACAAGATGGCGGTAATGCTGGGGATGGGGGGGCTGAGGGAATGATGGCACCCATCATCGACGGGGTCCACCCACCATTGGTCCCTCAGGTTCAGAATCTGGGGGTTCTCCTTAATTCACGGCTCTGCCTGGATGTCCACATGATGGCTGTGATGAAGGGCACATTCTGTCAAATAATCTGGTGTGACAGTTTCGGCCGCATGTCTTGAAATCCAGTTTAGCCACCATCATACATACTTTCATCACCTCAAGACTCGACTACTGCAACAAGCCCTACATGTGGCTACCCTTGGTGATGGTTCACAGGCTGCAGCTGGTGGAGAACACAGCAGCCCATCTCCTTACAGGGACGGGTCACCATGAGCACATTACACCAGTGCTCCATTCTCTGCACTGGCTGCCTATAGTCTTCCAAGCCCAATTCAAGGTGTTCGTTTTGACCTATAAAGCCATAAATGGTTTGGGCCCCATGTACCTGCAGGATCATCCCAACCCCCAGGTTCTGGATCGACCCCTGCATTCAGCTGGGGATGCCCTCCTTGAAGTTCCCTGGATATTTTGGGTGGCAACTAGGGCTGAAACTCGATTTTGACTTTTCTCAGCTATTGCTGAGAATTGCAATTCTCATCTCATTTTAAATGAGAAATAATAAATGAGAAATTGTCGTCTCTCAACAATTCTTAGTTGAGAATATTTTTTTGAATTACTATTTACCGTTTACCAAATTGTTGTTTACCATTTGAATTGTCAGTTACAGAGTTTTCATTTACTGGGTTGTTGGTTACCATTTCACAGTTGTTGTTTCCCGGGTTGCCTGTGAGCCAAATCCAGTAACCAATAAACCAAAAATCAATAAACATGGTAATAAACCAATAAACATGGTAACAAACCAAAAAACCATTAACCAACAAACATGGTAATAAACCAATAATCAATAAAAATAAATAACCAATAACAAAAACCCCCAATAAACTAATATTCAATAAACATCAATAACCGATAACAAAAAAATGACAAATAACCAATAGACCATAGTCAATAAACATTAGGGGTGGGACTTGGGGGAAAATATCGGTTGACGGTATTATCGGATATCAGTTCTTGGATGGTTGGATTTACTGGTATTACTAGTATCGGATTTTTTCCCATTGTAATCAATTGGAGAAAAAACTAAAAATACCTGAAATAAAAGACATCTCTTGTCTTCTTAAACAGAGAATGACTTCAGTTCAAACTAGTTCTTTCCTTAACCAGACTAGAGACTACAGTAGCCCCAGCCACCCCACGACTACATGCTTTTTTTCTCATGCAAATAGTGCTTTTTTTCCACAGCATAATACAAACAAACTCAAACAAAGTCATCAAATCAAATCAGCAACTGCCAGGGGAAGACACCAGCACAGTGGCACGTCCGTAAAAGAAAAGACAAAACCAAAGAAGAGTAATTGTTCTGTCAACTGCCAGGGGATACTGATGCCATACCTCCACATTGCCAATGCCAATATCAATCAATCATAATTTATTAGCTTAGCCATAAGTTATCGCGTCATCACATATTAAATATTAAATACAGGCACAATATATAAAAGCAAACAAACATATCCATTCAAACACATAAGCTGAGAATAAATACAGAGACAATAAAATTAAGCATAATAATAGCTCAGTTTAACTCTAAGAGTAAAATGACAAATATCAGTATAATTTCAATATCAAAATCCCTAGCTACAACCCATTTTTAGATAAATTAAACCAAACAATCCAGTCCGTCGCTCATAGGAAGTTTAAACTCCAAAAAAGCCTGTCTCAGAACAAAAGCAGAAATCGGAAACTGGACAACATTCTGGGTGATATCAGAAGAAACATCTGATAGGAGATGATGAAGCATCCAGAAATCTGACCTGCCAGGATACCTTTCAAAGAGCCACGCAAGGAACTTATCCCTTAGTCGGTCATATAAATGACAATGCAGAATAATATACTGTATGGACTCAGTAGTTGTACAGTCAAAAGGACAAAGGCGATTCTCATAAGAGACCCTACTAAAATGCCCCTCCAATACTGCTGAGGGGACAGCATTCAGCCTAGTGCAGAGAAAAAGATATCTCCCCCTGCTTGAGATAGGGGAGGACAAATAACTGCCAGATTGTCCCAAGGATGCGTGCCAGAAGAGATATTCCCTTAAATAAGGAGAAGCCCTTATGGTGGCAATCTCATTCTGCCTATCAATCTCTTTCAGTCTAGAGAGCAACTCTATTTGAGCAATACCGGGATCCTTCCCAGCTAAATATTCAAGAGAAAAGCCCAGGCTAGCAAGATACCCTATCATTATCCACTGCCATTTACTTTGATAAGTGTCTGCCAAAGGAAACGGAAAGAATCCTCTATCAGAAGAGCCATAGATCTTAAACCAAAACTTAAGGACACATGTCCACGCAAAGAGTGCTCAACTGATTTGACCCACCTCCGTCCTTATAGCAGCAGCAGGTGTACCCCTGGAAGTATTAAAAAGTGTTTGAAGAAAAAAAGATTGCAGTCCATTGATATTACTACTAGAAGGTAGTAGGGGGGCCCCAAAACTTTGCCCCAAATAATAACTGAGCTCTAACCTTTCTGTCATGAACCCCAATCACCATTTCTGGTCGCATTTTCCCAGAACCTGAGAAGAACCTTAAAATGGCAATTGAGGTTCCTCTGGAAGAAAGAAGGTACTTCTGAAAATGCTCCACCCAATTTCCTGATGAGTTAAAATTCAGGCCAAATTATTTGAAAGTTTTGACCTGTTGAAGTGGATGCAAGGTAATGTCCCACACATAACGATTTCTTTTGGTAGAGAAAACAAGAATCTTAGATTTAGAATAGTTAATAATTAGCCTATTTAGATCACAATAATCAGAAAAAAAATTGAGTTGATGGTTAAGGCCAACTCTGGTCTGAGAAAGCAACACTAAATTGTCAGCATACAGTAAACACCCGACTGGGCGGGAAGTCAACCTGGGGGGAAAAAATTCATTCTTGGTCAAAGCAAGAATTATGTCATTGATATAAAGGTTGAACAGGGAGGAAGCTAATACACATCCCTGGCGAACCCCCAAGGTTGCTGAAATATACCTAGAACGGTGGCCAGCATTATCTATTTTAACTGCTAAAGACAGCTGTGCATATAATCCTTGAATAAGAAGCAGAAGTCTTTGGTCTATTGAAAAGTTTTGGAGTTTCTGCCATAATAAATCCCTGTTACCTGTATCGAAGACTGATTTAAGATCTAAAAAGGCAGCAAAGATCTTTCCATTGCATGCCCGATATTTTTCAATAAGATGGTACAAAATAAAACATTGTTCGACAGTGGCCCTACTCCGCTGTTCTGGGACAATAATTTTACTCTGTGTCAGCCAGGTTTCCAGTTTGCCCAGTAAGAACATTGCATAGATTTTGCTCAGTCACCACACTAAGGAGGCTAATGGGCCTGTAATTAGACGGTTCAGAATGGAGCCCTTTCTTTTAAACAGGGATAACTATGGCCTTTTCCCACCCTAGGGGAATAGTCCCTGTAGCATTGATATCAGTACAATGCCAATATTGTCAATCCAAAATCCTGTGTGACACCCCCCTCCCCCGATGACCAACAAGTACAACATACATAAAACAATTAGATTTAAAACCTACCTAGTCTGTCCTTGGGATAACCAAGATGACCCACATATTGCCAATGCCAACATTTCCAACAATACCAACAATAAAGTCAATTCCAAATCAATTGTCTGCTAAAATGACCCCCTATATAGCCAATAATGCAAAAACCAGTGTCAAATCAAAATCTTATTGTAATGTTTGGTGTCCCGGGATCCCCAAACAAACTGAAACAAAGTCATCAAATCAGATAAGCAACTGCCAAACCACCCACATATTGACAATGCCAATACTTACAATTATTAGCATTAGCATTTATATAGCTCTAGCGATGTACCTGGTGCTTTACAGAGAATAAAATAGAGACGGTCCCTGCCCAAGAACTTACAATCTAAAGACAGGAGGAGGGGAGACAGGGAAGGGGGAACAGAGGGAGAGACAAGAGATGCAACATTCATGAGGATGCGAGAACTCAGGTTCACGTTCTTGGCTGGCTTGGTTACAGTAAATTAGGAGTTTGCAGATAACAGGTGGGGGATAATCCTGGGTGGGGATGATTAGCAGAAGTTAGGAAGGGCGGAGCAGAAGAGGTTGGTTTTGAGCAGGGACTTGAGGGAGTGGAGGGTGAGGTCAAGGTGGACGAGGGCAGGGAGGGAGTTCCAGGCATGTGGGGCAGCGAGGGAGAAAGGATGAAGCTGGTTGGGGGATGCCAACACAACACAATGTAAATCCCAAATTTAGTGTGACCCCCAAATAAACTATATCTCTCCCCATTTCACCTCCATAATCCCAACCGTGGGGACAGGCAGTGCATTGGTTCCCAGTAAGAATGTTCTCCATCCCCCCAGAGACAGGGCCTAATCCAGCAGCAAATAGTTCACAGAGTTAACATTGGTTAACCCTGAGAACTCCTTGCTGCTATGTTAAGCCCTGCTACTGGGGGGATAAAAAGCCTTCTGGGGTTCTATGAACTGTCTCTCCCCCAACCAGACACCATTGATTCTCTAACCCAGCATGAAAAAAATATATCATGTTGACATCGCCTACCCTTATCCCGAACCGTCGAATCCTCAATTTTCATGCCCTCTTTGGACACCTGTAGTTTTCTGGAAATATAGGATTTGGGACACAAGCCTTCCTTCTGGCTTGGAGAACTGAGAGGAATGCTTTAGCTCCCAGTCCTGCAACAAGCCAAATCAGAAAATATGAACAGGAAGAGAAGGACAGGACAGAGGAGAAATAGGAGGAAAAGGGTTTTGAAAGGGGACTCAATTGTTGTCTGCAGCTTTCTCTCCTGCAAGGCTTTGTCACTTTTTGCACCATGTCGTGGTTCGGCTGTTCAGTTCGCCCTTTCGGTTCAGCTGTTCGGTCCAGTCGCCGCATTTGGGTTCGGCCGTTTGGTTTGGTTGTGTTCAGTTTGGTTTGGGTGTTCGGAAAAAAGCTCTCTGTGCAAGAAATCATGGCCCCAGACCCATGACAGTGGGTTCTGGGGCTAGAGTGGCAGCTTTTTGATATTGGCCACAGCCCTCCCTGCCTGTAACTTGACCCAAGAACCCAGTTGCGTCCCAGGCTGAATTTGAACTTCATAGTATGATAGTATCATAGTATGATAAGATTCTTTCACCCAACATTTGCTTTTCACTTTATTTGTTTATTTATTATAATTTATATGCTGCCCTTTCCCAAAGGCTTCAGAGTTCTATACTGCTTTTTAAGAAAAGCCATCTTTAACGCACCAGTGAGTAAGATCTAAGGTTCAGGAGTAGAGCTGAAATGACTAACCACAAAAACAAGTATACCTGATGAATTTCTGGTACTCAAATCGACCTGGCAACATCAGGTACTGATTAGTACCAGATTACAACCCGATTCAGGTACCCGATGTCCCAGAATATCAACTTCCAGTCCTGGACTACTTAATTCTGTTACAGATTTTTTTTTTTTTAACTTCTGTGTTGATATTTTTACTTCTGATGCTTATTTTTGATTTTTTTTCCCCCAGACAGTTGGCTTCCAGTCCAAGAAAATCAACTTCTGATCCTGAAAAATAGACTTTTGTTCCCAATTTTTAAAATGTCCATCTTGTTTTTTCAGTTTCCCGAGCCAATATACAGATTGGTAATCGAAAAACTGAAAAATCATTGTCAGAAATTACTGACTTGAGATTTCCTCTCTATTTTAAAAGTCCATTTTGGGAACCCCCCCTATGGGGGGATTTAGATGCTTCTCCCCAGACCAGAAGTCACCCAGGCACTACTGGGGCTCTTGGATGTTTTGAGACCCTTATAGCTGAGGTTTTACATGTTTGCGTCTCAAAGCATCCAGAAGTCACCTGGTACCGCTGTTCCCTATGGTGCCTGGGTGACTTTTGGTCCAGAAAGAAGCATCTACCACCCCACTCCACCCCACCCCCGTTAGGGTTCCCCCAACCCTTACTTTTAAAATATGAGGGAAAGCTCCTCCTTTTAAAAACACCCTAAATGTAGTACCCATTTCAGCTCCATACTGGAGCTCTTAGACTGAGGGGGTATGTTTTCCATTTGGAACATGATTAATCAATTCGCTTTCATCAGGCATGTATAATACAAAAGAAACATAAAAAATACCCTGTTGCTATTCATCCAGATGGCTCTTTTATGCAGTTGAGCGGAGAGCCATTCTAATATGCAATTATTAAGGAGCCCTTTTGTGTATCTCTGACTTTTTCTGTGCAGTCAAATGACATAAACTCGGATGATCAAAGGCAATATTGCTGCTATGAAATGCTGTTTCATATCCTGAGGGGGAGGAAAGTTGATGGCAATCACAGAGATGGAGAAAAAAAGAGGTAGGAGCTTGCCTGCTTTCTATTATAACAGTCTATCAGATCCAAAGTCATTGTGACTTATCACTGTGTGCTTACAAATGATAGAAAAGGAAATCAGTGAGATATTTCCAGTTGTCAGACTTCTACCTGACTTTTAAATAATTGTGGGTTTTGTCAGCTCTGTCATTTTCACAAATCTGTGTTATTTTAGGTGATAAGCCTTCGATTTCAGTACCCCAAGAAGAGTCCACTCTCTTCTAGGGCACAATCACCCATTCTGGTTCCATGGAATCAAAATCAGAATAGTAATCAGAATGATGACAGAAAGAAATGTTTGATTGGAGTTCTGATAAGAGGGTTTGAACATGCACGAAATCACGGTAGCTGCAGAAGAAAATGGTCGCAGTCGGACCACCATTTTGTGCATGTGCAGTATGCCCATGGTCATTTGGGGCAAGTGCAAGTCAATTGATTGATGGATGGATTGATTGATTGTTTATTTGCGGCCATGAGCCAAAAATAGGATAAAAAGTATCTACATCAATTGCCTATCCATATATCAATACATATAAATGCCATAAAAACTAAATAAAACCCAAATCATTTCTACAATATATCTCCAAAAAGGACAATTAAACTAAACTGCCTAACTGAGTCAGACCAATGGTCCATCGTAGCCCAGTATTGTCACAACCTGACACAGCAGCAGGGGTTTCAAATTCGGGTCCAAATCCAGCTCTTCCAGGGTGTCCAGCAGAGGCCATCCCGGCGTGCTACCTGAGACCCCTCCAAGCCCCCAGCAGAGGCCTCTCCCAGGCATGCTATCAGGGATCTGGAGGTGGAGATGCCAAGGATTGAACCTGGGACCTTATACATGCAAAGCACATGCTCTTACCACTTGAACTATGCCCCACCCCCATTTGCCATTTGAGCCAAAATAAGAAGTCTTCTTATCACTAGTACTTAGAATATTCTTTGACCACAGGAAAATAATCCATTCAAATCAGTTAATTCTCCTTTCTTCCTAAGTTTTTGTACATTGCAGATCCAGGAAGCTAAAGCACTCAAAACCTCCAAGGACATATTTTGATTAAACCAGACAGTCCTTTGAAACTTATTCATATACCCAACAAAGTCATTCAGTGGCGCTATGTATCTCTGCCTCACTTCTTTATAGAAGGGGCAGCTCCACGGTACATGGACTGTATCCTCTACTTCCTTAAGGGAGCATGAGCATAATCTCTGGGCGTATGGAATACATGCCCAATGGCCTTCCTGGACTGCAGATCCTATTTGCCCAAATCAGAGTCTAGTCAGTGCCTCCCTATGTCTTGAGTAACCTATTAATCCCAGATATGGAGCCCGTTCCCAATCCATCTTTATATACTTATAAAAAATAGAACATTTCAGAAATCCTACTGCTGCCAAGATATATCTTGTTGCCTCAAAATATCATATACTCTTATGATTATGGTTGTTGTTTATTGTTACCAGGGGTAGGGGAAGGGACTCCACTCACACACACACGGCCCTGGGGTATCGAGGTCAGCACGGGAGCGACCGGTGTTAGGCTGCCCGTCAGGATAGTGTGTGGGCTTTTACCTCTAATTAAAGAGAACAAGCCCCTATCATCATCAGGCGCTGCTGACCAAGAACCCAAGGCTGCCCCACACTCTTGGACTGCACTCA
>QEPC01007340.1:326339-445339 GCA_003113815.1 Sphenodon punctatus
TTTGGTTCCGCTGGGGGATTGGCGTCCAGACGTTACTTTTGCTTGGTTCCCTGTGGGGGTTCGTTTGACCACGCTTCCCGGGACCTTCCCCCGGCTAGCCCGGGAAGCGTGGTTGAAACTGACCCCATGTGGGTATTGAGCGTGCTGAACATCTGGCGCGCGCTGTTCAGACGTTCAGGGCCCTTTGGCCCCACGGGGGGGTTGAGCGTGGTTCAGTGTGGTTCAGCGTGATCTCGTAACGTCTGAAATCACCCATGTACTCTGGGCAAGGAAAGAGGGCAAAGAAGAAAATTCGGTGATGGTGGGGGGAGAAGTAACAGAGAGGCTGAAGGGAAGGGGAAGGAGATGATGATGATGATGGTTGATTGATTGATGTGCATTGAGATCCATGGACTAGATGAGGAATGGGGAATTTCAGGCCTGTGAATAGTTTTGATTTGACCTCTCCAGTTCGCAGATCTGGTCTCTGGATACAGTTCCTCAGCACTGAAAGACTGAGGCCCTCAAGCAGCAGGGATGGATCCATAGCATAGATCCATGATCTGATCCCTCCTCTTCTTGAGCACCTCTCCTTCCAACATCTACGTGGCCCTTGAAGATTGTACTAATTTTCAAAGTGGCCTCTGGGACAGTAAAGATCCCCCACCCCTGGGATAGATCCATGAATTGGAAAGGGGTTGTCAAACAATAGGTAGTGGGTCATATATTTGGTCTATAACCTGAAGTTCCCAATCTCTTGATTAATTAAACCTTTAATTGGTCAGAAATAAGAATTCTGAAGCCTGTGTGTTTCTGCTGATAGTAGTCTTGAGGGGAAAGTGTTGGAAAATGTAGAGAATCCAGTGGAAAATGGAAGAAAATCTTTGGGGGTGGGTGGGAAGTAGAGCTGAAACCAGTACCCACAAAATAGGTACACTTATCAAACAGAACCTGAAATTTTGGGTACTTTTCAGTACCCAATTTGGTTTTCGATTGAGTACTCGAAATACCGAAAGGTCAAAATACGACAAACCGCTATACTGAAATACATATTGCATCCTGGATTTACTGTTTCCCCCTCTGCCCCCCATTATTATTATTATTATTATTATTATTATTATTATTATTATTATTATTATTGTTGTTATTATTTCAAGTACTAAAATAACTGGTAACTGAAATTTTGTCGGCTTTTAAGACTAGAACAGTACGTGGGTACTGATTCGTATACCTATAATGGTGCCCGAAAATGCAGATATTACCTTCAGTTACAAATCTGGAATCTGTTTCAGCTCTTGTGGCGAGGTCTCCAATCCACAGTTTCTTCCCACCCTACGAGGGATGAACAATAACTCATAAGCATAACAAGGAAGAAATAAATGTACACCAATGAAAAGATTTTTATTTTTCAACATAATCCCCTCGAACATCTATACATTTGGCCCAGTGAATATGGCAACATTTTTATCCCTTCAAATATATAATTTGTCAAAGCTCTTAAACCATTCAGTTACAGCAGCCATCACTGCATTGTCACTCTCAAATCTTTTTCCACACAAGTGATCCTTTAACCATGGAAACAGATAAGTCACTAGGACCAGGTCAGGTGAATAGGGTGGGTGATAGATTAGTTTGAAGCCTGCTTCATGAATGGCAGCCATTGCAACATGGAACCTGTGAACTGCCACATTGTCCTGATGGAATAGCACATGGAGACACAACTTTCCCCAGCTGTTCTTTTTTATTGCTACACACAACTTCTGAACAAAATTTGCATAATATCTGCCTATTATTGTCTGTCCATGCTCCAAATCAATAAAGCAACCTCAGCATTCCAAAAAGCTGAGGTTTTAACCTTGTCAGGACTTGGTTGAACACAAAACTTCTCTGGAACAGGAGATCCATGATGTTTCCACTTTTTTTATTTTTTTCCCCTCTGGATCAAAGTGGTGGACCCACATCTCACCCATAGGGTAATTTCAGATGTTACACACTCTCGAGTCACCACAGGGGATTCCCAACCTTGGCTAGCCATCCAACCCTGACCCTGAAACAGACAGGCCTGAAACAGACATGACGGGAACTGGACCATGGCAAGGAAACAGACAGCCAGGCCATGATCCTGGATAGCAGAACAGATGTGACACCAATCGCGGACCATAGCAAGAACCCTCAGAGCCACTAGGGTGGGGTAGGACACAGACATGGCCGATCGAGGGCAAACGAAGCTGAAAGCGCCACAAGGTACCACCCATGTGAGGGAAACAGGAAGGGAGGGGGAGAAGGGAGGTGAACGGCCGAGCCACACACACAACAGGGAGAAGGAAGCCACGGACAGAGCTGAACACAAACCACACACAGGCTGGTGAGCACACGCACAGCCGAAAGGGAAAGGGAACAAGGGGGAGACACACAGAGGCACACAAGGGGGGATGGGGAACACCACACCGGGCAGCCCAACATCGGGCAACAACACAGGAGTGGACTGGGGCCAGAACAGAGTGGGACACGGGAGCAGGCACCCAACACCCCAGGGACAGCACATACACCACGAGGCACCCAACAGCAACACAGGCTGCTGAACAGATGGGTTCACACGGTGACAGAGCAGGGTCACAGTGGACGAGCCACCAATCCGAGGAAGACAGTGGGGAGGGCAGAAGCAGGTCCCAACAGCAAGACAACTGGTCCCGGATGGTAATGCACAGTCAGAGAGGGAAGCAAACCCCAAGTCATGGACAGCTGATGGTGCCCCCCCCAACTAGGGGTGCCGTGTGCCATGATCAAGGGAACCCAGTCACAAACAGTCATGGAGGCATCATGGGGGTGGGGGTGGGGGATGAGCATGGACACTGGCAGGGAGCCGGCTGACCAAGGGGTGCAAAGGTCCATGGGGATCCCCAGTACAGGTATTGGAGAGCAGCTAACAGCAGACCGGGGGGCAGGTCACAGAAACGAACTCCAAGGGTACAGATGGGACAGCAGTGCCACACAGTTGGCCCTGGGGTGAAAGCGAACTGGCACAGTCAAGCGGAACGTGGGGAGCAGATGGAGCCAGGGCAGCAGTGGGTCCTCAATGGGAACAATGCAGCAGGTCACAGAATGGAATATCCAGGGAGGTGCAGGGAGCACCCGGCGGAGGCAATAGTCGGGACACAGATGACCCAGGGGGGACCTACAGCTAGCTGCACAGGGTCACAATGGGGGGTGGGATGGGGTGGCCCAATAGATGAACGTAGTGGGGCCACTGCAACATGCCCCAGCGATAGCCCATCCATGCCATGTTGTGGGCAACAATATAGTAGGCCTCAAAAGGATCGGGACTGGTGAGCCCAACCTGAACATCAGCACGGTACCACACCTCAGACAGTGCTAGCAGCTTGGGTCCGGTGAGATAGGGAAAGGTATAGTCAGCATCAGGGGGCCACAATAGCTGTCCGAGCTCCAACAGGCGGTAATACGATGCCCCACGGGAACGCTGGTAGCCATGGGCCCCTAGGATGCAGCAGAAGTCAGACACAGCCAGGGCAGGGCTGCCCTCTGCCAGACATGTCTGGAAACTGGACAAGGCACAGACAGAGAGAGCTGACACCATCTCATAAGCAGACCACAACACCAGCGACCCCCTCCGCTCTGGAATGCGCCCATCCAGAAAGGAATGGAGGCCCAGCTCAACAGCATGGAGCCGGCACTCGCAAGTGGTAGCCACATATCCAAAGCGGCGGAGGCCCGAGCTCAGACACTGATAGGCATCCAGGAGGATAGAAGAGGAGACAGGAAACAGTTGAACGCCAGGGGAATGCCACAGGTCAGCTAGAGCCATGGTCTTCGGTAGGTCCAGCAACATGGACCGGCTGAAGAACCACTGAGCAGGAGTTCTGATGCAGCAGCATCGGCCATGGGGCAGCTGGAAGAGGTTCTGATAATCAAGGACAGTGAGGCCCCTCAAACCATGGTAGGAAGGGGAGGCAAACAGGGGAGCTCCAAGGCCACACAATTTCCAAGACCACACGATTTCCAAGGCCACAAGACTTCCCCCCTCCCATACTTCTGAGCACCAAACACCCCTACAGGCAGTAGCGACTGGCACCAGGGGGCACAGGACCTACAGGCAGAGCCCCACAGTACAGGTGAGCGGCCCCATGCCACCAGGACCACCCACTAATGCATAGCCCACACCCAATCAGCGCAGCACCTGGGTACAGGGCTCAACAGACAGCCGGTGGCACATGGACGTGAGCTGGTCCCAGGCCCCTTATAGTGAGCCACAAACTGCAGCACAGAAGCACGAGCGTGCCTCTGAGCAGTGTTCCTGATACTGCCCAGTGCTCCTGGGGCATCTACCAGCTAAGGTCCTCGCAGGTACCTGACATGGATGCCAACCAGCGGGGTGCCTGCTGGCTCCTACAGGAGATCATAGCTGAGTGGTACCGCCAGCACACCGAGCTCTAGTGGGTCACCGTGGAGCTGCTCAAGATGTACACCGGGGTGCATGAATGCCTGGCCCGGTTCGCTGCAACCAGCCTGCTCACCCACCACAGGTGCCGCCACATCAAGTCCATGCACACGGTGCACAGGCTCTCTGGCACGTACCACAAGGCCCTGCTGATTGCACGCACCCATCCGGATGCCCTCAGGCAAGCAGCTGCATGCCACTGCTGAAGGAGGGCAGCCCTCTTCAGTGCTAGGGATGGGCGAATGAGGTTTGGGAGTTTGGAGTTTGGACCGAACTCAACCAGTTTGGTCGACCGAACCGAACTTTCAAACCGAACTCGATTTTCGAACCGAACTGAAACAAATTTCCAAGCTCGGTTCTGTTCGCCCATCCCTAAAAGATAATATTCCATTTAATTCAATGGAGTTTGAAGTTCTGAACTTTGTTTAGAAGTTCGAAGTTCGGACTGAACTCAAATAGTTCGGTGGACCGAACCAAATTTCTGAACCGAACCAAATTTCTGAACTGAACCAAACCAAACCAAACCGAATTTCTGAATTCGGTTCTGTTCACCCAGCCTTATTCAGTGCTGTCATGCAAACCATGCCCATCGACAGGCACCTCTGGACCATGCACAGGGCCCAGCAATGGTGGAACGGGGCTCTGACACAATGGGATGATGATGCTTGGAGGGTACACTACCGGATGGACCGGCATACCCTCCTGCGACTGGCAGAGCTTCTGCGGCACTGGCTGGAGCAGCTGCACACCCCCATGCACTCCCCTATCCCAGTCGTGCAGTGGGTGACCATAGCTTTCTGGGCCCTGGCCACCCCGGATTCCTGCTGGTCTGTGGTTCAACACTTTGAAGTGGGCCTCAAAATTGTCACCGGCATCATCTGTGGCTTCTGTGAGGCTGTGGAGGCGGTCTTCCTCGACCGCGTGATCCAGTTCATGGATGAGCGGACGGTGATGGCCAGCTTTGAGGCTACCGGGTTCCCCAACTGCCTGAGCCCAATCGATGGCACCCATGTGGAGATCCTCCCCCCCCCCACACACACATGGTGATGAGGCCGAGCACATCAACAGGTATGGTTACCACTCGTTGCAGGTCCAAGCCATTGTTGATCACCAGGGCCAGTTCATGGACATCTTCACTGGTCACTCCGGCTGCAGCCATGATGCTCAGATCCTCTTCATCTCCCCCCTCTTTGCACAGATGTACTGGGGTGGGGGGACTATGCCAACATGCGGATGACCAGAATCGAGGGGGTGTTGATGCCCCCCTGCATCATCAGGGACCTTGCATATCCACTGCTCATCTGGCTCATGAAGGCCCATCCGGTGGCCCGGAACCAGATGGAGGCCCTGTACAACACCTGACTGTGCATCGCGAGGACCGTGGTCGAGAGGGCCTTGGTGCCCTCAAGCAGAGATGGAGGTGCCTGGCCAGGCACCTGGACTACTCAGTGGAGCCCTCTTCCCTGGTAATCAGCACCTGCTGCGTGTTGCACAAAATCTGTGAGACCGATGGAGCAGTGCTTAGGTATCCCAGGCCACAGCGGCCAGCTGGCCCCGTTCCACTATACGTAAAGGTGGCGAACCCCAGGGAGTACCGTTATGCTAAGCAGATCCAAGCAGCACTGACAAGGCACATAACATGGTTGCCCCAGGCCTGAGACCCCCGGGTTCCATGGGGCATGACCCCTGCCATACCCATGCCCGGGAGTGCCCAAGTCTCACCCGCTGACCTCAGGTTCCTTGACGTGTGTATCAATGAATGACAGACATGATGGTTACAGTGAATAAAGGTGTCTTTATTGTATTTACAGTGACCCCCATGCCCTAATTTCACCTCCCCTTACTCCTGTCCCCAGGCCCCTCCTGCTTCTTGGGGTGACCTCTCCGTCACTGTGTGGGCTGGTCCGCAGTTTGTGGGGTTCCATTGCCTGAACTGATGTCCCCCTCCAGAGCTTCCTGGCTCTGCGTGGGCTCCTGGCTCTCCTCTGTGGCCACTGCTGGAGGCTGGTCAGGGCCCGGGACAGCCTGCTGCTGCTGCACCTGGTGGGACGGCTTTTGCTGTCTCAGCCCTGGTGGGACAGGGAGGCAGATGTGTGGCCCCTGTGGTTGAGGCTGCTACTGCTTCTGTGGGATGGTCACCGGTGGTGGGATGGCATTGGCTGGTGGGTGTGGGGCTGCAGCCGGTATGGTACCCGGGGGTGCTGCTGCCATGAAGTAGGCACTCCTCATGCCAGCATGTAGCAGCAGTGAGGTGCTGATCTCGAGGGACCAGTCCAGCTTCCGGGAGTGATCAGCGGCCCGCCTGTCAATGGTGTCCGTCAACCACTGTATCGCCTCCATCTGCCATGTGTGGTCCCGTCTCTGCATCCACATCTCTGTCCGCATCTCAGTTGGAGGTGCCTGTCCCATCCCTCCACCTGCTCCAAAGCCCTGTTGGTGGCCGCCTCCATCCTGGCAATGGAGGCGATCATCACCTGCCCCTGCTCCATGCTGGTCTTCATTATCTCCTCCACCAGGTCCTTGCGCTGGCGGTGCACACATGCCCTGTGCTTCCATATCCTCTGGGCCTCTGGCACTGGTCCCTCTTGGGACCGGGCTGGCTTCTGGGGCAGCGGATCTGTGGGATATGGGTTCGGTTAGCTTGGTCAGGCAGACGTTCACTGCACGTGTAACCCCCCCCCCCGGAACGGTGCTGGGGTGGGGCCTGGGATGCCTGACCATCCCTCCCCCATCCCCTTGGGTGGTTGGGTCCCCTCTCCTCCCTCCATGCACCTGTGACCCGCTACCCCTCCCCTGTTCCCTCATGGTTACCCTCAGCGTCCCATCTGCCAGCTCTGGCCACCGTTCCCCTGGGTCCCCATGGAGCCTTGTGTGTGGGTCGATCCGCTCCCCCTTGGGCGCCACCCTCTGCCGGCCCATTGGTCCACCCCCCCGCCCTCTCACCTGGTGCTGGTGCCGCTCCCCTTCTGCCTCGGCCTCCCATGGCAGTGGTAGAGGTCCTGTGTGGGAACGGCCGTGTGGGTGTGGCACTGGGGTTCCCCTGTCCCTACCCCCATGACCTGCCCACCTTCAGTGGGCCCCATCCCTTTTGCTTACCTTCCATCGTGTTCCACCACTAGCGGTGCTTGTTCCCCCACCATTGCCACCTCCTCTCCCTCGGTCACTCCTATGGTAAGGAAGGGGGGGGGTTGGTTGGTCCCTCGCTGGGTCTGTTCAGACCCCTGTGCCTACCACACCCTGTGCCTACCTCCTATGTCTGTCTCCATGACCTCTGTGGCCGGCTTCTTGATGGGGCTCTACTCAGAGTTCTCCCCTTGTGCCCACTGACCCAGGGTGACCAGCGTGTCATCATCAGAGCCCGACCACGAGTGTAGTAATGGGCTTTGTGCCTATCCATGATGGGGACGTGCTGCTTCCTGAGGTCCCGGGCTGTTCATCTTGGGGTACAGGTCCGGCGGTGTCAGTGGGTGCACCCAGTGCTGCCATGGGAGGGGGGACATCCTCCCGTGTCCGGCCCTGTGTCATGGCACTTCCTACCAGCTGGGGGGCCACGATGGATCCCTTCATGTGGAGGATCCAGTCTAGGGCATCATAATAGGGCGCAGTCTGCGCTGCGTGACCGGACCTCTGGTTATTGTCCTTTATGTGCTTGTAGCCCCTCTTGAGTTCCTTGGCCTTGGACTGGCACTGTGCTGCTGACCTCTTGGTATCCGGTTTCCCCCATGTCCCTCACTATCAGGTCAAACACGTTCTCGTTGTGCTTGTTCACCGAGAGCTCTACCTGGTTTTCCAGGGACCCCCAGATCCTTATGAAGTCCTGGGTCTCCTGGACTACCCACTGTCCCACTCTCTGGTACCTCCATCCCTGTGCTGGGCCCCTCCAGCTCCTGTGCCACTGCCTCCTCCTCTGCCTCCTCCTCCACCTCCTGCGGCTCCTCCCTGCTGGTGTCCTGTGGAGGTTCTGGGGCTCTGACACATTTCCTGGACTGTTGGGTGAACATGGGGAGTTGGCTTCTGTGGTTGTGCTGTTCCTGCCCCCATCCCCCGGCCTCCTGCCCTCCCTCCGTGGCTGTCCACTACCCTTGCCCTCCTGCACCCCCGCCATCCTGTGGTGGTCTCCGTCCCCATTTTCGGTGGGCCTCCATCCCCTGTTTGGTATCCCACTGTGGGGCGGGTTGCTCCAGCTCCTGCTGCTGCTGGCGGTCCATCGCTGTCCTGTCTCTCTACTCTCTCTTCCTGTCTCACCACCTCATTCCCCTGGTGCAGTGTGCCCTTTAAATATCCCTCCTTGTTCCATTTGTTGGCCGTTGTCTGGCAGCGATGTTGCGTGCATTCGCCATGGCGTGGGGTTGTTCTGTGTGATCGCGTCTGGCGGTTGCCATTCAGACGTTAATTTTGGCCGTTTTCCATGGGGATTGCATTGACCATGGTTCTGGTCCTGCTCCGGTTTTGAGCTCCAGAACCGTGGTTGGCCTTGGTCCCTACCGGTGATTCACTGGTGAACATCTGGATGCCACTGAACAGATGTTCGGGGCTCATTGGCCGCACTGGGGGATTGAGTGTGGTTGACTGTGCTTGACTGTGATCTCGTAACATCTGAAATTACCCATAGTGACATATTGCCTGAAAAATGCTTTAGGATCCTTCTGGATCTTTGTCAAAAGTGCTTGTGAAAATGTCACTCTGATATGTTTCTGATCAGCTGACAACATTCACGGGACCCATCTTGCCGATAACTTTTTCGTACCCAACTGATCTGTCAATATGGACTGTACTGGACCAAAACTAGCCTCCATGATCTCACAATTTTTTGTGATATTGATCCGTCAAACTGACATAATCGTATCATGAACCAGATTAACGAGTTCCTCAGTCATGACTGTTTTTGGTCTGCCACTGTGAGGGGCATCTTCACAAGACCCATCTTAAATTTATGTGTCCATTTCTTCACTGTGGCATATGAGGGGGCAAAGTCCCCTAAAGTATCCACCATGTACTTATGGATTCCAGCTGGTGGTAAATGTTTCTTCTGCTAATATTTAATCACCGCTTGCAACTCCGTTGGCTCCATTTTTCACAGCTCACCGCTGTTCCTGATCGTGCAAACATGGGGAAAACAAACCATTAACCCCACATACTTTGAACATGGGTGAAAACAGAAATGACACTAACTCCACTTTAACGCAGCTTTAACATTTCTTATGCCTGTTTCAGGGCTTCATAGGCCGCCAATACAGCCCTGAAACAGGCTTAAGAAATTTTATAGCAGTGTTAAAGTGGAGTTAGCGTCATATCTGTTTTCACCCCATGGCACAACATACTCTAAATTTAATTTTTAGTTTTAATTTTTATAAGTGTTTTAATGTATTGATGTTGTGAGTTGACCCGAGCTGTCATTGCGAGCAGGAGGGTGCGGGATATAAATAAAATAAGAAATGGTTATATTTTTATATACTAGCTTTGCAGTAATCAACTGTAATTCCTTCCCTGTTAGACTTAGGACTTATTGATCACCCCTCGTATCACTACCCTTCTATCTCGGCTATCTTGCCCTCATCCCACCGCCTGTTACCAGGGTGCGGGTTCTGCATCTGAGGGGCAATCTGGAAAGCCGAAATGGTATGTGAGTGGTGTGTGCCACCACAGGTTTGATTTCCCCTGTTTTCTCAGCTGCCTCTCACTGCCTTCTTTCTAGTCCGGACAAATCTGAGCAAAACAAAATGACAGGAAGATGGAAATAAATATGTGTTTTAAGCAGCAGTGACCAGATTCTCCGCTGACAGCCCCGCTGTGTGGGAGGCTTGTTAGATAGCACCTCCTTTAATCATTTCTGACAGGTTCCTTCCTCCTGCCCATCTATCTTTTAGGAAAGGGGATCCTCTTCCCATTGTTAGTCGGTGTGATGGATGGCTGTATTATTTATACTGTTTGCCACCTAGCTTGCTAGCAATCTTTATTTGTATGTCTGTGAGCAAAAGGAACTCATCTCCCTCATCACTAGGCCGTTTAAATCCCAGATCATCAGTACTGTGCTTAATTAGAAGGTGTTGAAAACAAAATTCAGCTTTATCAGCAATCATATTCGAATCTGGAGCCCTTGTCATGGACGGATCATTACCTCCTGAAGACCTGTCTCCCAGTGTATATCTGCCCCCAGAGAGGTGTGGAACCATTTCAGTTGGTTCACCCCTGGAGACTAATGGAACGCGAGAGGTTCCAGAATGCCCTTGGGGAGCTACCCTGTGATTTTGATGACCGCCTGCTCAATGACCTCGTTGCTCTTTGAAACACCTTGCTGACTGAGGCCATCGACCAGATGGCTCCTAGGCATTGGCACAGCAGATATCCATGGTTTACGGAGGATCTGCGGCAGCTGAAGTGGGAAGAACAGCATTTGGAGTGACGTTGACACAGTTTGGGTGCTGAAGTCGACAGGTTGTGACATAGAGCTAGTTTAGGAGCCTATGCCGTGGCTGTATGGGCAGCAAAGAACGGGTTCTTTGCTGCCCTTATACCATCAACAAAGTCTCATCTAGCAGAGCTTTTCTGGGTGGTGAGAGGGCTGACAAGACTTGTGAAGACAGGATTACTAGGGGTTGGACGTAGTAGGGAAATCCTATTTTTAAGGCACATGTTCCAACTGGACTGTGAAATACATCCTCCCTTGTTAACCATGTGTAAGGCACTGAATTCAGTGATGTTTCTTTTGTGTAACTGAGGACAAAATGAGGGTAGAAGCATGCCTCCACAAAGCAAGGAGAGAGAGAGAAAGAAACATTTGTATCATAACTATGGTCGTTTTTACACGGATGTCCCTCCCCACCCCTGGGTGTCCAGCTTCCCTCCACCTGGAACTAGAATCTTCCAGTGTCCGCTGTGATATGTTTGTTGATTTCTTCGTGGATAAAATTGCTTGGATTCACCATGACTTTAACAATGAGCTTGATACAATAGGAGAATCATCAGAGGTTATGGAAGCCCTGTCCTGTTTGGTTTCATGGGACCAATTTCAGTGGGTATCACCTGCTGATGCAGAGGATGTTCTTGGGGCAGTAAGAGCCACTACTTGCGAACTGGACCCATGCCTGTCCTGGCTAGTCAACACCCGCCGGGAGATGCTGGGACTGCTCCTGGCAGGGGTGGTCAATGCCTCCCTTCTGGAGGGCAAATTGCTGGGCTACCTCTCCCTGGTCCTGAAAGTCCTGGCCACACCCATCTCCTTCCACAGGGGAGGGAGGAGAACTGTCCCACAGGGGAGGGGGAATAGTTGTCCCGGAAGCCAAGCTGCAGGCCACTTTTGCCTCTCCCTGGTCCCAGATATTCTAGCCCCAGGGAGCACTGGGGCTAGAATATCCCCCCTCTTCTCCCACAGGGAAGGGGGGATAGATGTCACCTGGGGCCTGGGCATTTGTGTCCTCCCGGGGAAGGGCAAGCCCAGGAAAGGGGATCCCATCCCCCGAAGTCTCGCAGGGGCAGCAGGGTGGGGCAGTGATGGAGTGTTGGTGGCAGCAACCTTCAGTAAACTTTCATCAGAAGCTTGCAAACTAGATCTGATTCATGTGCACTGGACTCTGGAACACATGCATGTGGGTCTGACTCTTGCTCCTCTGGTTTGTGCTCCCATCCTGTGCTGACTCCCATCCTGTGCTGCACTTGTTGCTGCAAGCAGGTGTGGGGTTGCAACAGGCAGCAGGGAAGAGCAGCGTGGAAGCAGTGCTGAGTGCATGGCTTTTTCCTAGCAATCTTTATTTGTACGTCTGTGAGCAAAAGGACCTCATCTCCCTCATCACTGGCCCAGATCATTGGCACTGTGATCATTAGGGGAAGTTCCACACTCAGCTGAGTGGCATGTGGGCTAGGGAGAATCAGGGAGCACCTAACAGTACACAACAGAGAAGGACAAGCCCAGCTTGAGGTGAGTTATTCTGGTGAGTTATTCTGGGGTGTCAGGTAGCCCGTTGGGTCACATTCGGGTCCCAGTTAGTGCCTGACCATGACTGGTTGTAGGTTTAGTCCAGGGGTTTAGACAGGGGTGGGTAACCTCAGAAGCAGGGGCCAAATACATTTTTTCTTTGACCCCCTTTCCAGCTCCTACATCTGGCCCCTGGATCCAGTTCCATCTAGAGCTGAAATGAGTATCTGTAAAAACAAACAAACAAGTAAACCCGCCTAGTTTTAATGAATCGACCTGAAATGAACAAATAAAGGCCACTTTTAAACGAGGTGCTTAGAAGGGTCTCCTGAGCCCCGCATTCAGAGGAAAGCCACACGGGAAGTGTTTACACACTCCCCGAGCTATCGGAAGTGTCCTGTTGCCCGTTCTCGGCAGCGATGGTGGCTGGAAACGCGGGGCTTTGAAGAGGTGTGTTCTGAAAGCCTCACTTTGCAGGCTTTCAGAATGCGCCTCTTCAAAGCCCCATGTCTCCAGCCGCTGCTGATGCCGAGAACCGGCAGCATGTCACTTCCAGTAGCGCAGGGAGTGTGTAAACACTCCCCGCGCTGCTTTCCTCAGAACGCGGAGCTCAGGAGGAGCTTCTAAGCACCTCATTTAAAAGTGGCCTGAGTAATGAACACTCTTTGTCTGATCGCTCATTGATGACTCATTTTCATTCTGTTCGTTTGTTTCATTCATTTGAGCCGTTTCCAATTTTTACCATTCATTTTCCACCACTCATTTTCTTTGTTCCTGGTGCAAATGACCGGAAAACTGGAAACAGATGAAGTAAACAAAACAAACTAGCTGCACAAACCAAAACAAACACACTGAAATTGTGAAAAATGTGTTGATCAAGCTTTTTGATGAATGGCGTTTGGGTTCACTACATTCTGCTCAAATTGGGAGAGGGGGATGAGAGCAGTTATTCTGCTGCTTGTTTCACCTCTAGTTTCTATCTCTAGTGTCTGAAAGACTGAGCTCAGGGTAAGGGAACAGAGATATGGGAATGTACATAGGGATAGTGGACAGATCCATGGCACAGATCCTTGGTCTAGACCCTTCTCTTCTTGAGTGCAATCTTTAATTATACACCACCACCCCAACTTCTGTGCAGACCTCACAGAGGGTACTATTTTCCAAAACAACACCTGGCAAGGAAAAAGTTCCCCACACCTGACTTAAGACTAGAACTGCTACCGAGCACCTGAAGATTCAGGAACCCCAGATGAATCAGGAGTGCCCAAATTGATCTGGCCCCGTTGAGGCAACATTGATGCCCAAATGGGACCTGATGGGCTGTTCGAACAGAGTTACCAGTCTTTGAAAGTGACAGCCCCCAGTCATATCAGCGTGACTTGTACGTTTCAAAGGCCACTTCTCCACCTTACACAGAGTCTGGGGGTAGGGGGAAACACTGACCAGCCTTTGAAAATGACAGGCCTTGTCACTTTCAATTCTGGTACCCGAATTGACCCAACGATGTTGGGTATCAATCTGTAAATGATTTCAGCCCCCAATGGAGAAAATCCATTGACGCCAATGACAAAAAAATGGGGAAAGAAATCAATGACACCCCCCCCCAACTGAAGCTGAAATTTGGGGACCCAATGTCCAGAATGTTAACTTCTGGTTCCAGAATGTCAATTTCTGGTGCCAATTTTTCTGCTTCCATAATGATTTTTTTTACATCTGATACCAAAATCATGGTGGTTTTCCATCCTGGAATGTTCACTTCAAGTCCCAGTTTTCTTGTTTTCCATCCTGATGTAACAAGTTGTAATTGGAAAATCGAAAAATAAATACCAGAAATTACCAAATTGGTGTGTGTGTGTGTGTATCAGGGTACCCGATTAGTAATCAAAGTTGACATTCTGGTACATCGTATATCTGAATTTGGCACTAATCAGGTACCGATTAGGACCTAAATGTTGTGGGTCAATTCTGGTACTGAAAATTCCATGGGTATACCCATTTTTGTTAATACTTGTTTCAGGTCTAGTGGATACCTAACTGAAAATGTGAATAATATCCATGAATACAAAATCAACAGTTTCTTACAGCTGTATCTTTAGTCAACTAAGGCCATTTTTACAAGGGTGTGGATTGGTGGTGGTGGTGGTTGTGGAGTGGGGAGAGCCCTGAGAGCAATAGAGGGTGTGAACCGGGGGCGTGTGGAGCGGTTGATTGAGCAGTGTGATTGTAGTTGGGGGTGGGTTCGGGGTGTGCGTGTGGCTAGTGTGGTGTGGTAGCACAAAGCATTGCCGAGTGATTGGAGTGTGTAGTCTGGAACATGCTCAGAGGGTGATAGAGACATGTGAGGGTGTGGGACTGTGGGGTGTGAGTGTGAGGTGTTCTGCCAGCAGGTGAGAAGGGGTCTGCGAGGGGTTCTGTCACCGGGTGGCTAGCTGGTTCAGAGTACCTGTGCACAGGGTGTGCTGGTGTGTTGGGGGCTGGTCACTGGGTGTGGTGCTGGGTTCATGGGGAGTGGACACAGTGGTGAGAGCACGATGCTCGGCGTTGGCATCCCGCAAGGGCAAGCTTCCCTAATCGCCATACTGGCCGCGTGCTTCAATTTCCTGGCACACATGTGTGAGCAATTGACTGACATCCTGCACCCTGCCCTCTGCTGGTATACCCATGGGCCTTGCTGCAGGAGGGCAGTCAACCTGCACCGTGTAGAAACGATGCGATGGGCGCGGTGGTTCATGGCCAAGTGCCAAGCAATGGAAGGGATGGCAGCATTGCAGCACATCCACCTCGTCTTCTCAAGGTTGCCACTCAAAGTTTATGGCTGTCAGGTGACCCTACCCACATGACGGCTGGGTCTGATGCGGTCTCGGAGCCCTGACTGGTGGTGAGAAAACATACTGGCAACCTGGACTGATTAATAATGGACTGACCACTTCCAGATGACCCACTCTCTGCTGCCCTGGATTGGAGATATCTTAACACACACACACACCCCACCTTCGGAGGAACATTGCCAACATGCGGTTCCCATTACTCCCTGGGATGCAGGTGGTGATGGCAGTGTGGCACTTGGCAACCCCTGATTCCTGCCGGAGCGTCAGTAAGCAGTTTGGTGTGGGGGCAGCGACTGTGAACAGAGCACTCCATGATGTATTATTATTATAAGCATTTGTGTAGTACCAGCTGTGTACCCGGCACTTTACAGAACAATAAGAATGATGCAGTCCCTGCCTATGGCTTACAATCTAATAGACACGGAGGTGGGAGACAAGGGGAGGGGACATAGGGAGAGACAAGGGATAAATAACATTCAGGCGGATGCGAGGTCTCAGGTGCATGTGCTTGGCTTGGTTGCAGTTCGGCAGGAGTCTGTGGGGAGGGCAGACAGTAAAAATTGAAACGAAAGTTCTAACAGGTGTCGGGAAAGGCAGCAAGGAAGAGGTGGGTTTTGAGGAGGGATATGAAGGTACAGACGGAGGGGGTGCAGAGGTGGGTTTTGAGGAGGGATTTGAAGGTGCGGAGGGAGGCCTCCCGGGCCAGGGGGGCGAACCTGGGAGCTCCGGTTGCCCTCCCAGAGCCCCAGCCTGGCCTGGGAAGGCAGCCTCACCCCCCCCAGGAGGGGGCCGTGTGTCCATGCCCAGGGCCCAATCCTGCCATGGGTCAACCAGGTCTCCCTCCATAACCGCCTGGAACCCAACTTGAATGTGATCTCCTTGTTGAGCTACTTATGGAGCCACGGGATCTGGAGGTGGTGATCCGGTGCTTTGAGGCTATGGACTTCCCTCATTGTATTGGTGCTATCGACAGCATGCACATCCTGATCTTCCGCCCTCCCAATGCCAAGAATGACTACCTCAACAGAAAGCAATCTTTCTCTGTTAACCGGGTCCTGGACCGGCTCCTTCGGTCGGCCAGAGGCACCCTCCTCGAGGTCCTCCAGGTTTCTCGGGTGTCGACCTTGCAGAGGGCGTTTTCTGTGGCCACACCACGGTTGTGGAACACCCTCCCATTGGAGGTCCGCCTGATTAACGACCTCCCCTCTTTCCATAGACAATGTAAGACCTGGCTGTTCTGCTGTGCTTTTCCCGAGGGAGAGGGGGTGGGTGGGTTGGGTTAGGTTGGGGGGTATGTTGTTTTTATATTGTGTTTTAATAGTGTTTTAAATCCTATAATTGCTGTTTTGAAATTGTTTTAATATGTTGTTAGCCACCCCGAGATGCTTTTAGCAGGAGGGGGCAGCATACACATTTTATTATAAATAAATTAAAAATAAAAACCTGCAGGCAGTCGTAGACCACAGATGCGCTCTCCTCTCTATGCCCCATGGTTGTGGTTTGGGGTGGGGATGCAGGTTGCGCCCACTGCCCTGTGTCAAGAAGGGTGTGCTGTCAGTTGCCCTCCTGCCCTCCACCTCCCTGTTGCCATTGGCCTGGGCCCCCCACCCCTCGGCAGCCCTAGGTCCCTCTGCTTACCCTGCCCCTTCCCACACATGTCGTGGCACTGGCTCCCTTTTTTTTTGTTGAGGGCTTTTCTGCCTGACATGTTGGGAACCGGCACACACATGTCCTTGCTCGTGTCTCCTTTAACGGCTCCCAGGCGGGCATTCAATGTCTCTCCCAGTGGGTGTGTCTGCTTGAGGACTCCTGTGGGGCCTCTCTAGCCATGTCTCACTGCTTTTGGCAGACCCTTCCTGTGAATGTGGGTGTTTTGCCATTTACACGGACGGGTCGGTGTTCAGCACCCATCTCCACCCACTTCCACCCATCTATTCTCACGGAGCATGCCGACTCCTTCCCGGCTGCTCCATGGGTGTTGGTGGATGGGTCGTGGGAGTGCACACACACGCACACACACACCTGTTGACATTCACACGGACGCTTTCCCACCCATCTGATGGGTGTTCATGGGTGTTGGTGGGTGGGTGGGTGGCGTCTGTGTTAAAAATGGCCTAACTGTGATTAAGAATCAGAATAAGCAATGGAGACAAAAATGTAAGACACAGACCCTTTTTAAATGGGCAGTGGTGGGTGAGGATGGGTGTGCTGTCACCGTGGGTGGAGGTGGATGTGTGTCTGTTCCCACCCACCACTGCAGTGTGTACACAGATGCCCCCTGGATCGCACACCCACCTGCACACCCGGGGAGGGGGAGGGGTATCTGTGTAAAAACGATCATAGTTATGATACGAATGTTTCTTTCTCTCTCTCTCCTTGCTTTGTGGAAGCATGCTTCTACCCTCATTTTGTCCTCAGTTACACAAAAGAAACATCACTGAATTCAGTTCCTTACACATGGTTAACAAGGGAGGATGTATTTCACAGTCCAGTTGGAACATGTGCCTTAAAAATAGGATTTCCCTACTACGTCCAACCCCTAGTAATCCTGTCTTCACAAGTCTTGTCTGACCTTACAACAGTTGTCCTCGGAGATCAGTAATAGGTGGATCAATCAAACAATGACAACATTCCTGGCCCTGGAGAGTAATTTTTACCAATTCTAAGAAGGGCAAATTTGGAATTAGGTTTCTAAAAGGTGTTGACCAAAAAAATTAACTCTGCTCTAGACAAGCAGAGCGGAGGCAGAAATACATCCCTTAAAATCAGTATTTAATTAAGCTCAGTGGTTTGAAACCAATGGGTAGAAGATCGAACATCTGACAGAGCAGCATCAGAGAGAAATGTTAGGAGGAGCACAATGTTAGTTAGGGGAGAAGTTCTCTGAAGAATAGGCTCAGTACCACTGCTCTATTTTTAGAGCCACATGTTAAGATTGGAACCCATGAAGAACAGCCACACAGCAACTGGACTAAGCTAAGCGTTGGAAAGTTTAGAACTGAAACAGGAATTTAACCTGCAGGTAAATGCGACATTTTTTGATATAGCATTGGGAACTTGATGAGTTACCCAGGTACCGATCAAGTACATAGAAACCTGAAAAGTTGATAATTTCTGGTACCTATTTTTTTGCCTTTCTGATTACCGTTCAGTATATTTTGCAGGAAAAAATAAATCAGGATGGAAATAAAAAAGGTCAAGACCAGAAGTCGACTTTCCATGATGGAAAATGGACAAAAATTGGCATCAGAACAAATATGGTGGCAGCCTGAGGCATGCACACTGACACCAATCTTGGGGGTGCGAGGCATGAGTTCATGGACTCCATGACAACCATGGGCCTGTCCGAAATCATCTGTGGCCCCACACATGAGGAGGGACATACACTTGGATTTGGTTTTCTGCACCGGCCTTGAGGCCGTCAGTTAGTAGGAGTTAAGGGGGTAGAGCTTTGTCATGGTCTGACCATTACCTCCTAAAGGCATGCATTGTGGCGCATGATAGCCCCCGGCAAGGTGCAGGACCTATTAGATCAGTCCGCCCCTGGAGACTTATGGAACCGTATTGGTTCCAGAATGCTCTGGGAGAGTTACACCTGGACCTTGACACCCGCTCTGTTGATGATCTCATAGCCTTCTGGAACACCTTGACCATTGACGGGGTGGCTCCCAGGCGTCCGCTGCCCTCCTGAGTCTCCCACCAGTCTCCTTGGTTTGCTGAAGGCCTGCGGTGTTTGAAGCGGGAGAGCAGGCAGTTAGAGCGCCAGTGGCACCGGACTCGCAACCAGTATGATCAATCGCAGCATAAGAGCAGCTTAAAGGCCTATGCTGTGGCGGTGCAGGCAGCAAAGAAGCAGTTCTTTGCTGCTCTTATTGCATCTGCAAAGTTATGTTCAGCAGAGCTTTTCAGGGTGGTGAAAGGCTTGGTCAGTCCTGCCTGCCTCCGCCTGGACCTGGAGCAATCCAGTGACCGCTGTGACCAGTTTATTGAGTACTTTGTAGATAAGATTACTTGCATCCGCCATGATTTCAATACCACAGTTATTGCAGAGGATCATCTTGGGGCTATGGATGCCCCATCCTGCCCTGTTTTGTGGGATCGGTTTCAGATGGTGTTGCCTGCCGATGTGGAGCCCTTGTTGGGATATGTTCATGCCACTACTTGTGATCAAGATCCATGCTCATCCTGGCTGGTGAAAGCTAGCCAGGAGACGCTACGGCCATTGCTGGCTGGGGTGGTTAGTGCCTCCCTTTGGTAGGGCAGGGTTCCTGACTGCCTAAAAGAGGCTGTGGTTAGACCCCTGCTCAAGAAACCATCTCTTGACTCTGATGCTCCTGCCAGTTATTGACCAGTCTCTAACCTTCCCTTTTTAGGGAAGGTTATTGAATGGGCTGTGGCACGGGAGCTCCAGGAACATCTGAACCGCACCGGTTTCCTTGATCCCCCCCAGTCTGGGTTTCAGCCTGGGTACGGTACGGAGACAGCATTGGTGGCATTGGCTGACGATCTCTGTCTGGCGTTGGACCAGGGTCATCAGACCTTACTGGTCCTGCTAGTCCTTTCAGCTGTATTCGACACAGTCGATCACGAGGTGTTGATGACTCGACTGCGGGACTGTGCCGGAATTGGCGGGATGGTCTTGGACTGGTTTTGTTCGTTCCTGGCCACGAGAACTCACCGGGTGGTGTTGGGGGAGTTTACGTCTTCCCCCCGGGACCTCACATATGGAGTCCCGCACGGTGCCATTCTGTCTCCCCTCTTGTTTAACATCTATATGCAGCCATTAGGGGAGATCGTGAGGGGGTTTCAAGGCATGCAGTGTCATCAGTATGCTGATGAGACTCAGCTCTACTTCTCCTTTTCCATCGACCCAGGCCATGCAGTCTCCTTATTTTCCCAGTGCCTGTCAGCTGTGGGGGCTTGGATGAGGTTGAGCCATCTGCAATTGAATCCTGACAAGACGGAGGTGATGTTAGTGGGCGAGGACTTGAGGGGCCTGGGGTAGTTGAATCTCCTCTTGTTGGGGGGGTTTGCCCCCCCATGGTGCCTCAAGTGCGGAGTCTGGGTGTGCTCCTCGATTCGTGGAACAGCTTGGAATCTCAGGTTGTGGCCGTGGCGGGGAGTGCATTTCGGCAGTTACATCTTGTCCGGCGGCTTCAGCCGTATCTCTCAGACTCCGACCTCGCCACTGTCATCCATGCCTTCATCACCTCGAGACTGGATTACTGCAACGCGCTCTACATGGGGCTGCCCGAGAAGCTCGTCCAGAGGCTTCAGCTGGTGCAGAATGCTGCGGTCCGTCTACTGATGGGGGCGGGTCGCAGGGAGCACATGACACCAGTGCTCTGGGATCTGCATTGGATGCCTATAAAGCACCAGGCCAGGTTCAAGGTGCTGGTTTTAACCTTTAAAGCCCTTCATGGCCTGGGCCCTGCTTATCTGCGAGACCGCCTCACTCCCCATGTGCCCATGCAACCCTTGAGATCATCCGTGGGAGCCTTTTTGGAGGTTCCCCGGGCGAGGTGGGTGGCTACCGATGTTAGATCTTTTTCAGTGGTCGCCCCTGTGCTTTGGAATTCGCTCCTAGAGGAGGCTCAGCTGGCTCCCACTCTCCTGCTGTTTCAGCGTATATGTAAGACCTGGCTGTTCCATCAGGCTTTGGGCAAGGGGTAGGGGAGGGGTGGAGATGGGGGTTTTTCCCCACATACTTTATTTTAAATTGTTTTAAATTTTTTATATTATTTTAATGAATGTTGATAGCTGCCCCAGGTTGCCCTGTGGGCAGGAGAGGTGGGATATAAATTTTAAATAAATAAATTTTTAAAATGCACAGGGTAGTCGGCCACAGTCCTATGGGCCACCCAGCCCACTTGTTCCACAGTCTGCCCACAGCCTACCCAGGCTGTTCCCCAGATTTTCCACTACCTGGTCTACCCCAAGGGCAGGGTGGGAGGTATCTGGTGGCCTCCAGGTACACGAGCCATTGTGTTACATGGCCCGGCTTTCCAGAATGGGTTAAGGCTACTCAAGGTGTGGTAGACTTCACAGGGGGGGGTTGTGTGGCTGCACCCCTTATTTTCAAAGTGGCCTCTGGGATGGAAAAGGTTCTCCTCACCTGTTGCAGTTGTGGTCAGCTGCATCAAAGCAGAGAGTTGAACTAGCTGACCCTTGAGGTCACTTCCAACTCTAGGATTCTCTACAATTCTGTTCTAAGTTTTGGAATAATTCCTCAAAGCAAATGGTACCAGGCTAACAGTACAATTGACAGGGCTGAAGAAACCATTGATTTCTAAGTGGGAATTGGATGTTCAGATTCTTTATGCAGCTCTGAGAATTTCAGCCGCAATGTTTGTCATTGGGATTGCCTATTGTCGGAGACTTTAAGGAGCTAAACCTCCGACTTCAGTGTGTCAGTATTTGTGTCACTACCATAATGATCTCCTTCGAGTGTGTGCAAACATCCAATTTTCATGCTTACTTGCTGATATAAAGAGAAATACCATCAACTCTAGAGCAATAACATTGTCCCCAGGACAGAAACACCAGGCCTGTTAATCAGGAGTTTCCATTAGGGTCTAAACAATGGTCAATTGCATTTGACTCCAAGTTGACTTTGACAGAATAACAATGCAGCCATCAGCAAGTAGACAGAGATTCTGAAGTCTTCGTTTGGCAAATCAATCTTAATCTGGATGGAAGGCAATTTCTGAAAGGCATTACTTAATCAAATCCATCCCTGGAAACCAAACGTCCGTTACCACATTCAACCATCCACAGTTTTGCGGAATACTAAATAGCCCTTGAATTCGCTCTCTTTAATGACCACTAAATAACAAAAGTGGAGGGAAACTGTTTATGGCCAGCGAACAATTTTTAATTAAAACTGAATGAAGCAGGTACTATAATTTGCCCACTACCTCAGATGGGAAACAGATAGTAAAGTTTATAGTGTGCACCAGAGAAGAAGCACTTGATCTTTTAATTAAAACTTTAGTCCTTTAAGGTAGCCTCACATTAAACAGATTCTACATAATAATTACCATCCCCACTAACTATACTCCATACTTACACCGTCAGCTCTGAGATCAGGAACTAACCCTTTGTCTTTTGTTCATGGGTTTCGCAATGCCCAACGTTACTTAAAAGCAGATTTTTTTTTAATACTGTGTTTTTGATTTATTTTTATTTTTAAACATTCATGCAACTCAATCAAATATTGATAGCTTCCTATTAAAATGCTATAAATAATCTATGGATGCAATCATGATGGAGAGAAACACAGCCCAACTTCGGTAACCACAGAGGAAACACTGTATTCCATCATTTGGTAACATGTAGAGATTACCTACAATTCCATACCAACCTGAAATAACATTACCTGCTTGGTTTTGTGCTAGAGCAGACAACCAATAATTGTTCTTTGTGCAGTTCAAATGGTTTTGGATGAGGGAACCTCAGTCATTTTTCTTCACCTTTTGATTTAATACTAAAAGCCTTCTTATTACCTTTAGTTTTCATTCAATTATTCCAGAGAGAGTGTGGTTGCTGAGTGTGGCAGCGTGGCACCACAAAAATGGCAACAAAGCCGAGAAGGCCATAAGATGGCAGCCAAACCAGACTCACAAAATGGAGCACAGTAGGTTTAACATAGGGAAAGGGAGCTGGCCCTTTAAATCAGCATAAAGCCCAAGTCTCTAGGTCTATATAGAGGCCCTGCTAGAGCTATAGGATGCAGTCTGCTGGAGACAACCTAGGGAGAAGGATCCCCTCCAGACCTGTAGGCTGCCATGGGCTAGGAAGCTCAGGCAATATCACTCCAGGCTCAGGCCTCACGAGGGAGAGTAGGCCTCACCCACAGATCAGGGACTAAAGTATCCAAGTGTGATCTGTTTATTGGACTTTTGGTTATGTTCATAAATTTTGGATTACAAGGGACCTACCCTTGTGGGAGATGCCCTGCATAGGTTGGTGCAGGACTGGCTATAAGGGGCAAAGTGGAGGCCAGCTTCCAAATTTAGGATGCTAGACCCCAAGGGTGCATGGTAGAGATGCCCTTTTCCTGGGATAGAGTCTGAGCTGGTTCCCCAAATATGTAACTTGAGGGACCCTGCCACACTGAGGTTGGTCCCAACTGACAGAGAGACAAAGTGGTTTGAATATCTTTTAATAGCATAAGAAGTGACATACTGGGTCAGACCAATGATGATGATGATGCTTAACATTTATATAGCGCCGGTCATGTACCTGGTGCTGTACAGAACATAGAAATAGACACAGTCCCTGCCTGTGGGTTACAATCTAAAAGACAAGGAGGGGGAGACAGGGAGAGGGGACAGTGGGAGAGACAGGGGAGAAGACAAACAAACATTCAGGCGGATGCGAAGTCTCAGGTGCGTGTGCTTGGCTTGGTTACAATCAGGTTGGTTGCAGCAGTCTGCAGAGGAGGGCAGACAGTAAGTATATGGGGAACGACTAGCAGGCATTGGGAAAGGCGGCGAGGAAAAAGTGGGTCTTGAGGAGGGATTTGAAGGAGCGGAGGGAGGGGGCAAGGCGGATGTGGGTAGGGAGGGAGTTCCAGGCATGGGGGGCAGCGAGGGAGAAGGGTCGAAGGCGGTTAGGTGAGCAGGAGAAACGAGGGAGAGTGAGGGAGGGGACAGAGGAAGAGCGGAGAGCGCGTGCAGGAGTGCGTAGGGAGATTAGGTCCGAGAGGTAAGGGGGAGCTTGGTTGTGGAGTGTTTTGAACGTGAATACCAGGAGTTTAAACAGGATACGTTCAGGAAGGGGGAGCCAGTGAAGAGAGAAGAGGAGAGGCTGCACATGGTCGAAGCGACGGGCAGAGTGAATGACCTTGGCAGCGGAGTTTTGGATTGCGATAAGGGGGGACAGGTGAGAGCGAGGGAGGCCAGCAAGGAGGAGGTTGCAGTAATCGAGGCGAGAGATAACCATGGCATGAACAAGGGTTTTGGCCGAGGAGGTAGAGAGAAAGGGGCGGATCCGAGCAATGTTATGGAGGGCGAATCGGCAGGATTTGGCAACAGAGTCAATGTAAGGTTTAAAAGAGAGGTGCGTGTCAAAGATGAAGCCCAAGCTACGGGCTTGGAGAACAGGATGGATGGTGACTCCATCGATGCAGATGGGCAGGTTAGAGGGAGAGGAAGGGGAGGGAGGAAAAATGAGGAGTTCGGTCTTGGCCATGTTGAGCTTGAGTTGACGTCGGGACATCCAGGCAGAGGTATCAGAGAGGCAGTTGATGAGGCGTGAGTGGACAGAAGAGGAAAGAGAGGGGGTAGAAAGATAGAGTTGGGTATCATCAGCGTAGAGATGATATTGGAATCCGTGGGTGGCAATAAGTTTGCCAAGGGACAGTGTGTAAATAGAGAAGAGGAGAGGGCCAAGGACAGAGCCTTGGGGGATCCCAACCGAAAGGGGGAGGAAGGAGGAGTTTGGCTCGGGGAGCGAGACTTTAAAGGAGCAGTCAGAGAGGGAGGAGGAGAACCAGTCAAGGACAGAGCCACAGACGCCCAAAGAGTAAAGCGAGTCCAATAGAAGCAAGTGGTCGACAGTGTCAAAGGCTGCAGAGAGGTCAAGGGGGACAAGAATGGACTAGAGGCGCTTAGATTTAGCAACAAGTAGATCATTGGTGACCTTAGCCAGGGCAGTTTCAGTAGAGTGGAGGGGGCAGAAGCTGGATTGGAGAGGGTCCAGGGAGGAGTTGGCAGAGAGGACTAGGTCCAGGCAGCGGGAGTAGATGACACGTTCCAGTAGCTTTGAGGCAGAGGGAAGGAGGGAGACTGGCTGGTAACTACAGGGGTCAGATGGGTCCAGGGTGGGCTTTTTGAGAATGGGGGAGATAGTGGCATGCTTGAAGGCAGAGGGGAAGGAGCCTGTAGAAAGGGAGAGATTGATGACATGTAGATGTTGGGGGGGGCGACAGTGGGAGCAATAGAGGTCAGAAGGTGAGAGGGGATTGGGTCAAGGGGGCAAGTGGAGGGTTTGGATGAAGACAGCAGAGCAGAGATTTCCTTGAGAGGCAGGAGGGAAGGATGTGAGGAGAGAAGGGGGAGGTATGGGAGTGGGAGGAGGAGTTGGGTGGGAGGCAATGTCCCGACGGATCTTGTCAGTCTTTGAGGTAAAGAACAACGTAAGATCCTTAGCAGCAAGGGAACAGGATGGAGGAGGGCAGAGGGGTTTAAGAAGGGAGTCGATAGTAGAGAAGAGGCAGCGAGGGTCGCGAGAGAAAGATTCGATCCTGGAGGCATAATAGCATTGTCTAGCTAGGGAGATAACCGAGGAGAGGGAGAATTTGTAGTGGAGGAAGTCTGGGAGGGAGCGGGATTTGCCCCAGAGCTCTTCAGCAGCCTGGGTGCAGGAGCAGAGGCAGTAGATGTTAGGGGTGAGCCAGGGGTGGGGGTTTGGGGGCCAGACGGGACGGGAAGAGAGGAGGTCAAGTGAGTCAAGGGTCGAGGAGAGAGAGGTGTTAAGAGTGGAGATGGCAGTGTCAGGGGAGGAGGAGGAGAAAACAGAGGGGAGGAGGGGGGATAGAGAAGAAGCAAACTCCATGGGGGTGAAGGCCTGCATATTGTGGANGAGGAGGGGGGTTGGTGGGAGAGGCTGAAGGAGGCGAGGAAGTGATCAGAATTATGGCAGGGATCAAAGGCGAAGTCAGCAAGAGAGCAATTTTGTGAGAAGATGAGGTCGAGGGAGTGGCCGTCGGTTTGGGTGGGGGAATCGGTCCAAAGTCGGAGATCAAAGGAGGAGGTCAGGGAGAGAAAGCGGGAGATAGAGGGTGTCAATTTAGCCCAGTATCCTGTCTCCAACAGAGGTCAATCACAGTGGCTTGGGAGAAACACCCAACAGGTCATAATGGGGAATCCATTCCCTGTTGTTTTCCCCCAGCTCCTGCCATGTTCCCTGATCCTGTCTGGCTAATAGCTGCTAATGGACCTATCTTCCAGAAACTTGTCCAAACCTCTTTTAAACTCAGCTATAGTCCTGACCCTTATCACAACCTCTAGCAGTAGATTCCACAACCCAATTAGACGCTGAGTGGAAAAAAATGTTTTTGTTTTGTTTTAAACTTGCCACCCGTGAGTTTCATGGAGTGTCCCCTAGTTCTAGTACTAACTGAGAGGGTAAATAAATGCTCCTTGTTTATTAGTTTCACACCACTCATGATTTTATAGACCTCTATCCTATCTCCTCTCAGTCGTCTCTTCTCCAAACAGAAGAGCCCCAACCTACCAAGCTTCTCCTCATACAGGAGCCCTTCCATGTCCTTGATCATTTTTGTTGCCCTTCTCTGTACCTTTTCTAATTCAGCTTTGTCTTTTTTGAAATGGGGCGACCAGAACTGCACACAATATTCGAGGTGCGGTCGCACCATTGATTTGTATGGAGGCATTATGACATCCTCAGTTTTATTCTCTATCCCCTTCCAAATAATTCCTAACATTCTGCTTGCTTTTTTGACTGCTGCTGCTCAGTGCGCTGTGGATTTCATTGTATTGTCCACAATCACCCCCAGATTCTTTTCCCGAGTCGTAACTCCTAGCTTAGTACCCAGCATTGTGTCCTCATAGTTTGGATTATTTTTCCCTACAACCCAGTGTCATAAGATCCTGTTGCAGTTCCTCACAATCTGCTCACGTTTTAACTACCTTGAATAACTTGGTGTCGTCTGCAAATTTGATCACCTCACTCTTAACACTCTTTTCCAAATCATTAATGAATATATTAAACAGCACTGGTCCCAATACAGATCCCTGAGGCACACCACTTTTTACATCTCTCCATTGTGAAAACTGACCACTTAGTCCTACCCTTTGCTTTCTATCTTTCAACCAGTTTCTGATCCATAGTAAGACACTACGTCCTACACCCATGACTTCTTAATTTTCTCAAGAGTCTCTCATGAGGGACTTTATCAAATGCTTATTGGGCCAACTGTTGTTGGTGGAAATAAGCACGCTTTTGGGCCAAGCAGGGCCCTTCACAGAAAACAAGTTGATTCACGTGTCCAATCCCATTCTGGCCACTTCATTTTATTTTGAAATGGCCAAACTCAGGAAGCATGTGTAAGGCACACTACAGATGATTTGAAATTAGGTCTGTAGGGGCTCCAGACAGGAACTCTGACCTCACTGTTCCAGGTGTCAGGATTAAAGCTGAAATGGGTACCTCATTTGGTACCCGCAAGCGCACCAGCATTTTCAGGTGCCATTTTGAGTATCTGAGTGGGTTCCTGAATACTGTCCAAGTACTGGAAAAATGGAAAGTTTCATTTTCTGGATTTCTTAGTACCCCAAATGCATAGATGCTTCTTGAACACCCTCCACACACATACACCCCAATACCCCCAAACTTTCTGAGATCAGAGACTAGAAGTCGAAATATTGGGATGAAAAGAGCATTTCAGGTTAAACTCTAGTCATGACTGCCTATCCTACCATGTTGCTTTGCGGCCCCTACGGTCAGCCGGGCACGCCCTCCTCCATGTTCCATCCATTACCTGTGTCTGTGGGGTGGAGGTATGCAGGAGGGTGTTCTTGGTTGTTGCCCCTACGTTGTGGAACTCCCTTTACCAGGAGGTTTGCTTGAGTCTGAGCTTGGGAAAGTATTTGGCAGGTAGGGATCAGTGGTGTTTGGTTGGGTTTTTAGGTGAGACTGTGGGGAAGGTTGCGGGTTTGAGGGAGAGTGTTTTTATTGAGTGTATTTTGATGTTTTTCATTTGTGTGCGTGTGTGCATGTGAGCCTTGGAAATAAATAAATAAATAAATAAATAAATAAATAACTTGGGTCTTAAACCCGCATCCCCAGCATTCCTGGACCAGTGGTTCGTCCTGCATCGTCACTGTGCCTTAGGCCCACCCACTCCATCATGAGGAGTCCCTGCCTTTTCTTATTCATGCCCTTGCCTGTCTCCAACCCCTGTCATGAATCTTAGCTGCTGGTTGTTTGTTACCAGCCAGCATATAATGCTTTCTGATAGCCCCAGGAATATGGGTGGACCTTTACTTCTCTTCTTGTCTTTGCGATGGTTCTTCTTCCCAGCCCTACCTGGTTCCTTTTCCTAAGGGCGTTTTTAGATGTGCATGCAATTTTCCAGTTGCAGCAATCTCCCATGATCACCATGGACCCCTTCAGCATACTTGTGAGTGCTGTCTAAATGTCCTCCTCCCCCCCAATCGCATGTGATAAAAGTCACGTGGTACCTGTAAAGCCTCATTTCCCCCATCCTTGCTGCTCAGGGTTCCGGAGAGCAATATTGCTATTGGACAAAGGCAAAATGTGGTGTAAAGAGCAGAACAGAGCACTTCACAAGCTACCTCTGTATGCTTTCAAAATGGCAATCAGAGCAAAACGTGATCTCGCGTGACTTAGACGTTAATCCACATCTTTAGCGCGAGTGTTTGGGAAATGCACATACTGGAACTCTTGATGTTGGGGACTAAAAAAAACCTCGTTAAAACATGGAAGTTTGCGCATAACACACACAAGAGTCATTCACATGTGAGTATGTGCAAGTTTTTATCACGGTTTTAATTGACTGCTGTGGGAGTTTCGTCTCATCAAAAATGTCCTCAGTCCTTGTCCTGCTGTTTTCTGACCCCCCCTTTAAAAATCTGGAGATAATTTCCGAGATTTGAGACAAGGGGGCAAGAGCTCAGGTGCTCTCGCCCCCCCCTCACAAATCTCTTGAATTATTGCAGGAGAATTGGGCCGTGGTACCCAAAGGTGAACAGGAGGCAAGGCAAGCCCCCTGAGCACCTGTGGGGGAGGCAAGCAAGAAAGTCTGTGGGGGAGGCAAGCAAGAAAGTATTGAAGATTTACTTACCTCCTTCCGGAGTCCATGGGGGGGTTCCCTCCCGACCCCCTTCTTCGCCTCACCGCTTCAGGGGGGCAAGGGGGGAGTCCCAATGCTCCTTGCCACACTGCTGGGCTTTCCAGTGCTGGAGTTCAAAAAGAAGGGAGGGGGAAAGAACCGGAGCATTCACAGAGCAATGCTCCAGCCCTAGGTGCCATTTTCAAAGCTGGTGCCGACAGGGTCAAATAGTTGTTCTGCACATGCTCCCAGCAGGCGCACATTTCAAAGATGATGCCTGCAGGGCATAATGCATTGATTCCCTGCAGTAAAAACACAAGCTGGAGGCCCATCGCTGTTCTGTTTCTTCTGCTGACAAGGGTCCTCTGGTTGCCCCAAGCTGCATGTGTTCCGGTTCATCTGCTCTTCTGGGGTTCACCCGTAGAGTTGTTGTGGGGAGGGCACCGGGTGCCAAGACATGAGCTCCTTCCTGCCTCCTCTCTCTATGACATTCTGACAGGCCTTCATCTATCTGCAACGTGAGGTTTCCTACTTTCCCCCCCCCCTCCATGGGGCGGGGATAGCGGCATAGGACAGCTGATCTTTCAACTCTCAAATGAGCCCCTTAATATAATGAAACAAACAAACAAACATCACCTTGAGAACATTGCCTGGCCATCCTAATTCTACAGCTTATTGCAGCAATTATTCTAGGAGGTACCCTGCACCTTGTTTAATATTCAAAATGGCTGATTCCACATCTTTGGAATATGGGGATAATCAAACCAAAAAAATGAATTCTCGCTTGAATGCAGTATAATCAACTAAAAGGGGGCTGTTACTTGTCAAGAGAGGTGTTGCCTAGGCAAGGGCAAGGCCCTCTAAATGCTCTATAAGAAAGGCTACTTTGAGTTGATCTGTCGAATAGGCCTGTGGCTGTACTGAGAACTAGGGATGGGACTCCGGGAAAAATGTCAGTTTCTGTCAATTTAGGTTTCGGTTCTCATGTATGTCGGGGTGGCGGGGTTGATTTCGGTACTATTGGATCTTTGTCGGCGCACCCCAATGAGACACGGAGACATATGTTGGTTAATTGCTGGCCGCATTCTTTATTCAAATTCTCAAGAGGCCGGTGGGAAATTGCCCTGCAATTCTGGGTCCAGTATGCTTAGCTAATAACAATAACCTTATTAACTTGGTCACTGGCGTGGATGTGCCCTCCAGCGTCAGTGCCGTTCTCAATAAGCTATCCCCAACGACAACACCAGGTTCTGGCCGAAATGGGGGAACAAGCCCAACTCTGGGCGTGAGCCAGGAGGTAAGCGGTTTCCGCCCGGCGGACAGCGCATGTCCTTTCCGGGCCTCAAACGCACCCCTCCTGGGGTCATGACCCCAGCACGTGCTGCGCCCCGCCTCGTGCTGGGTCTCATTTCCCCATCTCTTAAGGAGATGTCTCATTCTATACTACCTAATTCCTATTTAACCTACAATTGCATACTGGACCCCTGCCACTAAGGGGGGATACAACCGTCATTCCCCCGCCTCCCACATGCCTCTTAATTCAATCCATCCAAGTGTTGGGCTAACGCCCGAAGATAAATGTCATTTCCTAGCTCGGATAAATGTACACCATCCTCTCGGAACAATTCCTCTCTTTGTCGGACTATGCCATTATGTTTAATAATTGTACCCCCAATCTCCTGTACCCATTTCCCTATTTCCCTACTCACATTTCGCCTGGCTCGATCGACTTTCCCAGGTTTAACTGCTCCCCTCCACTGGATCCTTGGCAATAAACTTGACCATACAATAAGAACCCCTTGGAACCATCGCTTAATTGTAAGTAAATCCTCCTTGACCCTTATTAGTAAATTAATCCCTTTTCGTAAAGGGAGGTCATTTTCCCCAAGATGTATTACTAATACGTGGGGCCTAGGATTATTCCTCATTGCCCCTAAGGTTTTTAACAACTGTGTCCACAACATGCCCCTTTTTCCTATCCATCTAATCAAATATCTGTCCTGAATACCCAATTGGGACCCCCATTGGCTTGAACAGGCCGCTCTCTCGGCCCAGTGCACAATGCTGTGCCCAATAATCCATACCACCCTTCTTGCTTTTCTGTAACTTGCAGGCCCTAGGAAAGAGAGAAAAGTTTATTACTGACTCTGATATGGACGTATGTATTTTTTGTAGGCCTTTGATTTCCATCTACCTATTGACTTAATTGCATAAACAGGTAGGCCTGCGGCCGCTGCCGTAGTGGCCGCCCCTATTCTAAATGAATGGGATCCGAATTCCTGAGGCTGCAAGCCTGCCTTGCGCAGCGCAATTTTCAGCACTGCGTTGAATTGGAAGCATGTCAATGCCACTCCCGTCTGGTGTACAAACAAATCCCTCATAACTGGTGGGCGAATGATGCAGTACCTCCTCAGCTGCTCTACAGGGCATATACGTTTGTCCGCACACCTGTATAATTGTATCTTTGTTCCCATCTTTCTCTGGTCAGTTTTTGATTGCCTGAGATGCAGTTCAATGCCACGGTCATTCCAATTGAGGTCCTGCCACGCCAGAGCGCGACCGGAAGGGTCCTTACGTGATGCGGGTACTACCTCACTGATCCGGAACCCCCCGAAATATGTCACCAAATAAACCGTGGTAAACAGCTGTGTTTCGAATGTATCCGTACAGACTGAGGGGAGAAGGCCCATAAGCCTCGTCAACACAGGTGTGGTTATTGGGGATCTGGTCAGTGTGGTGGTAACGGATGACCTTGCCCAGCTCTCAAACATTCGCTTGAGGAAAAATCCCTTGTCCGGGGAAGGAAATCCGTTTACACGGTTCATAAAAACTAATGCAGCTACCTTACCTTTAATTGTACCGACTGCTAGACCTTTTTCATGTAATGTGATAACGAATTGAATTACCTCTTGTTCTATTATGGGTAGATGAGTTCCCATTCCCTGACGTGCTCTAAATTCCTGGAACTCCCTGTAGGCCCTCCTATATGCAGACTGTGTTCTGGGGGCAAGTGATCCCTGAATGATGTTTTGCATCTTTACTTCCCAATGTTCCATGTGCCCGGTGGGAGCGGGTCTGCACACTCCTGAGCCCCTGGCGCCAATTCCCGGAATCGGTTCATCTGAAACCGAGAAAGGGCGTCGGCTATGCCGTTGTCAATCCCGGGCACATGGCGAGCCGAGAAGAGTATGTTATCAACCAGACACATCCTCACAAATTCACGAACAAGGTTCATTACCCGTGGCGAACGGGATGACAGGGTATTAACCACATGTACGACTGCCATGTTGTCACACCAGAACCTCACAGTTCGATTTCTGAAGTGTCGTGTCCAGATTTTTACAGCCAATACAATTGGAAAAAATTCCAAAAAAGTCAGGTCCCTGGTAATTCCCAACTCATGCCATTCCTGGGGCCATGGTGCGGCACACCAATGTGTTTGAAAGTAAATCCCAAAACCCGCACCCCCTGCTGCGTCTGAGTGCACTTGTAAATCAGCTCTCAGTATCAACTGCTCTCTCCAAAAGCTGATCCCGTTGTATTCCTGAAAAAATTGGAGCCAAGTATTTAAGTCTTCTCTCATCTCCTTAGTTACTCTCACCCTATAGTGTGGTTGGAGTTCACCTCTCAGTTTACCGTAAAGTCTGGAGAGGAAAGCTCTTCCTGGTGCTATCACCCGGCAAGCAAAGTTGAGACTGCCAATTACCGATTGCAGTGCTCTCACTGTTATTTTCTTTGTTGCTATAGTCTCCTTAACTTTACTAATTATATCCTCCAATTTTTTTACTGGAAGTCTTGACAGCTTTAAATTTGTGTCGAGTTCAATTCCCAAATAGGTGATAATTGTACTAGGTCCCTCCGTTTTTTCCGGTGCCAAAGGGATCCCTAATTCCCATGCCATCTCTTGGAAGGACCGTAGTGCTTGAGCACATTCCCAGTTATTCGGAGGGCCAATTATTAAAAAATCGTCCAAATATTTGGTCATCTCAACCGTTTTAACACGCTGCCGGAAAATCCATTCTACAAGTGAGCTAAATCGCTCAAATGCAGAACAGGATATGGAGCACCCCATGGGCATTGCCCTGTCATAATAGTATGCTCCTTCGAAGCAGAAACCTAAGAGGTGAAAACTGCTAGGATGTACTGGTAACAGGCGAAATGCTGATTTTATATCACACTTCGCGAGAATTGCCCCTTTTCCCATGGCCCTAACTTTTTCCACCGCCTCGTCGAACGACGCGTATCTAATGGATGTGAGTTCCTTAGGTATCGCGTCGTTAACTGATCCACCCCGTGGATAGGATAAATGGTGGATCAAGCGAAATTCCCCTTGTGTTTTCTTTGGGACAATTCCTAGGGGGGAGACAACTAGACCAGTCGGGGGGGGGGCATTGTAAGGGCCTGCCACCCTACCTTCATCAACTTCTTTCCTAATTTTTTGCTGAACTAAGTCCTCCCTTCCTTCCACTGATTTTAAATTTTTGGTGACTTTGGGTTGTTGGACCGGGCTAGCAGGAATAATGAAACCAAATCTAAAACCCCGTATTACATAATCTACTTCAGTCCTGTCGGGGTGCATGGCCAATGCCTGCTCAAGGCGGTCAGTTTGGATTGGCGTCGGTCCCCTTTTGAGACCGTGGGCCCCCCATGCTATTTTGCTTTGATTGTTGGGTTCCTCCCCCCTGTCCGTATCTGCCCCGATACCCCCTCTGACGGGGACGGGGGCAAGCTGTTGCTGGATGTGTCCCCCAGCAGTTAGAGCACAAGTGCCGAAATCGGCAAGTGACTCGTGTACAACGCCCGCCTTTGTTGTATTCCCAGCAAGGCCCTGGTGTACCCTGTCCCCACTTTCGCGCTTCGCCACGAAAGGGCTCATTCGCAGTGGCAACCCCCCCTTTTACTAATGGGTGACCACTGTCTGCCCGCGGGGCACATGTGGCATCAATCATGCTTTCGAGCCAAAGGTCGGCAGCATGTTTATCCCATTGGAGCCCTGGAACATTTGCCGCCCTATGACGAAAGGCTTCGTCATAACGAAGCCAAGCTCCTGGGGGTCCAGTCCCATGTGCCCTACGCACAATATCCGCGTACTTGTGGAGTTCTAAACCGCGGGCCGGATCCTTTTGCATTATTACCCCCATATAGATGGCATATGCTGATGTCCAATTGTCCCAGTTTCGGTCGGCCTTGGGTCGACGAAACTTTTCTTTATCCCTTCCCTCGCTCTGCTCAGAGTGATCCACAATTGGATCACTAAACATCAGGGCGAATAAATCAATATATTCACCTTTCCAAATCTTTTCTTTTGTTGCCTGTGTTAAGTGTGATCCAAATGGGGCTGCCACTTCTGGAATTGCTCCCCCTGGTGGGCGGACGACCCTTTCGCAGGGTGCGTTTATGTCCGGTTGGGTATGCAGCCCGTCCGTCCCCGTCCCTCCTGCCGTGGTAAGGGGACTGCCATCCCCCCCCTCCTCCCCTGGTTTACTGCGGGGGGCCTGGTTCCTTGTACCCATGTTTGGGGGGGTGGCCGGCATAACCCACATCCATTCACCCTCTACCATCTTCAGCTGTGGGTTCGTATCTTTCTGCTGCTGAGTGGTATCGCTTACAGGGGCCTGTTCAACTAACGGCCCTGTGCTGGGGGATGGGTCTATCTCCCTCTGCCCCATGGAGCCTCCACCCCGAGGCTCGGGACATACCCCCCGAGCCTCAGCATCGGTGCCCCTTTCTTCTATGGAAAGTGTAACCCCTAAGTTAGTACCTGCGGTAGGGGGTACACCCCCGCTTCCAGATGATTCGGGGTCGCGAATGGGTTGCCTCCTCCTTTGCTGTGCTTCCCTTTCAAGTGCCTCTATCCTGCGGAGGAGTTCACGTTCGCCCGGTCTTTCGTGGCCGGTTGCCCCTTCACACCGCCGCCTCGTGGCCGCCGGCTCCCCATCGCCTGCGGGGATAAATACTGGGGCGGGATTACCATGCCCCCTTTCCGTCCTCCGGCTTTCTATGCCCAAGGAGGGAGGCCCGTAACTTCGGCTGGGCCCTGCTTCTTGGTCTCTACTGGTCTGGTACAATCCCCACCCAGGTATTCCCATTGGGTCGATCACTGATGCCTCCCCGAGATCCCATGATGAATGTCGTTGGGAGGTCTGCCCTTGGTTGCCCTGGCCATCCCTAAGATGGTAATCCCCTTGTGTTCCCGATGGCCCGGGGGGGGCCCACCATTCCTCCGTATTGTTGCCTGGCCCTAGGGGAGGGGACACTCCGGGAATCCCCATGCCTTCCCTCATTTGGGACCCACTATCCCCGTCCCTGTGGGGCGGGGACATTCTTGCATCTGGGTAAGAGGCCTCAGCAGACTCCTCTCCTCTCCCCCTAGTGCAACTGGCAGCACTGTCCCTATAACGCGCCGGGGGATTAATGGCCCTACGCCCCCTCCCCAATTCCTGCCGTGGGGGAGAGCTCCCGGAAGGTGGGGGGTTCCCGCTCCCCCAGGCCACTTCTGTGCCCTCAGGGACCATCCCTCCTCCGTCACCCCGAGCGCTGTTCCCCTGCTCAGGCCCAATCTCACCCGGCAGGGGAATGCCCTGAGCCCTCATTAGGGCTTCGCATGCTGCTAGGCGTTCTGCTAGTTGGGCACGGGACAGCCGTCCCGCTGCTTGCCCAGCTCCTTCCCCACTCCGCGCTGCCTTCTTCTTGCTTCGGCCCATGTTTGACCAGGCCACGTGGAGTAGAGAGTCAGCAGCAACGTCTGCTTGCTGCTGACTTGCTCTGGTCTCGCCGCCGAATGAATCCCGCTCAGCGGGTAGCACGTGAACCGCCCCGCCTACAAGGGGCGGGTTCACGTCGGGGCTACGTGCTTCTCCCGCACGCCCCTCTGCCTCTCTGCCCAGCAACAGGGCTTTCCTGCCCAGCAACAGGGCTCTCGCAGTTCAAACCACCCCAGTGGTCACATTTGGTACGGCTCTCCTCCGTGCCTCAAATCCCCCGGAGGGGGGGGGGCTATACAAATACCCCGTCGCCGCCATTACAGCGGCGAAGGGGACTTTGCATTGATTTTTGTACCGGATTTTTAACATTGCATTTTTTCAATGGGGGACAAACCGCAATGTTAAAAATCTGGTACAAAAATCAGTGCCAATGATACCAAAACCGAAAAAGAACCAAAATTTCAGATTAATCCGAAATGGTCATTTTTGGGTACTTTCGGTTTTATCCAAAACTAAAATTCCCATCCCTACTGAGAACATTAACTCACAGAGTGCAACAAAGCTCTGAAAGAGCCTCCAATCCCCACTGAAATTTGCAATTTTGGGCCCTTTGGGGTCATGGGAGAGGCCCTGGTGAACTCCCAAGCCCCCTTCTGCATGAAGCTTCTCGTGTCGATCATGCAGATCTTTTACTTTCAAAGTCAGGGACTGCACTGCCCTGGTCAGGTCCTCATGGCTGGCTTCATCAGCTGGTATCCTTTGAGGTGGGGGGTTCTCCTCACTCGTGACTCCCGGGGGGGGGAGGCGTTGTGCTGGTGATACTGTAAGGACAAGGGGCGAGGGAAGGAGAAAAACAAGGAACCTGTGCATGCACACAAGGTCAGGCGATGTACCCCGGTTAATATCTCCCTCAGGATCTAGTGTAGGCAGTGGAGAAAAAACTCCTTGCCAAAGATCATCACAGTGATGCGGTTTGAGGAGCACCTCTATACTCACTCCAGATACACACTGGGAATAGGGAAAGGGGTTGTGCTGGGTGCATGGGGACAAAGGGGAAAGGAAGGGAGATCTCGAGAGAAAGGGACTGGGTCATTGGGGGGGGGGGAAGGGAATAGGGCGTACACACAGGGAGAAACCCAGGGAAGAAGTAAGGAGAGCTACAGATGCCAAGTTACCAATCACTCAGTAAACTACCCCAAACCCCACACTTAGCACACTCAGACCCATGCTAACACATTCGCATGGCTGCTGAAATACCCACCTTCACTTACACACACACATACACAATCACTTACAATAGCTACCAACTCACAGTTAGGACCAGTCTCACAAGCTACACTGACGCTCTGATCACCAGCAATGAGCTCAGGGAATGAGCCTATTTTTATGGTTAGTTTGCATGCTGTCGCAGGCACTCTGAGCACCACAGTTGGACCGGATCAGGAGCGTTGTTTCCCCATGTCTCGGGGATGGCGCACATGTGCCATGAGCGTGTTGGCACAGTTGTGGCTGGAGCATCCTCTGACAGTGGGCTCTGCCCCCGATGAGCACTCCCTGTGTGTGGGGGTGGGGTCTGTGCTGCTGTGACTTTGTGTCGCTCCTGATCACTGTTGCACTCAGCATCTCCCCTGTTGTCATGGGGTGTGTGTGTGTGCTTTCTAAGCCCCCCTTTTCCTGGGTGCCAGGCACCAGAGCCCTTCCACTCCCTATGCTTGTTGGATCCCTACCCCATCGGGCCCTCCTCCTCCAAGGGAATGTCCTGACAAAAATAAATAAAGGATCCCAATTTGATAAGCCTGCACTGCATATGTACAGAATGAGCCTATGCCAGGGATTCTCTTACATGTAACTGCGGTATGAGATCTGTTGTGATGCCAATTAGCCAGCAGAAATGTCAACCAAATATCCTCATTCTGTGCTGTGACCATCCCAACTTCTCTCCCCCACTTTTTAATGGGAAGTGGGAAGCATCTGTTTAGGAAAGATCCAATTTAGATTCTCTTATGTCCTCTGCTACAGTGCGGCAGGATATGATTGTGATGATAATTGGCTAGCCTGGATGTGTAAACCATGTCTCCTGATAGCTGCAATGTTATCCCCGAAGTCCCAGTTATGTCCCTTGTATGCCCGCCTCAGGGCCGCCCCCTATGCCTGCCTCAAAACCACCACCCATTGGTCCTGTAAAGCTGGCAGCATGCAGTAATTGGCCAGTGAATGTTTTTGTAAGACTGTTGGGTTGCTCCCCACCCTCCCTCCTACATCCTCCCTCCCCCTACCATGCCAGGTGCCTGCCACTGACTGACATTGCATGTGCTGCTATTTATCTGAATAATGGTCTTCAAGGGGACAACTTCAATTACTTATAAAATTGGGTCCCTTTATAAAATTTTCTTGTAATTTAGCATAAATGACAGGGAAGGTGTGAGATACATTCCTGCCAAATGTCTTGTAAACAGGATGGAATATAAAAATGTTACAGCCGGAAATGTATTTTCTAATGTCTTATAATGTCAGGACCCTTTGTCCAATATTTCTGAAATTTGACAGGATTGGTAATCTTGGGAAGTGACATAACCTTCCCAGGTTTCATGCAAACTGGATAGAAGTTAAAGAAGTTGTTTCCAGGAATGTGTATGCAGCTTTTCTTAAAATCACAATATTCAATTGCTTATAAAATCAGTTCCCTTTATCCAATCTCTCCGAACCTTGGTACACATAGTTATCTCAATTTGGGGGTACAATCTCCCCAAGTTTAATCAGAATTGAATACGGGGGGGGGGGGAAGTTATAGCCAGAAGTACGTTTTTCAGTGTGTTCCCATTATTTCAAAAACTAAAATTTGTTTTTGTTTTTGTTTCTTTATTTTTTTTCGTTGTTACAAAAAAAAAAAAGAAAACGTATGTTTTCTTTTTCTTTATCATAATAACAAAAATGAATTGCATACCCCTAATTACCAAACCTCAAAAATAACCAAACTGACCTTCCCCCCCAAGGAAACTGAAGATGGAATACCCAAAAAGGGGATTTTTGAGTATTAATTTCAATCATGGAGTTCAGGTGCCCTGTAGAGCTACCTGCAGATGTGAATGACATCTATTAATAATAAACTCCCTACCAATTTCATCTGTGTTTTCCACAGATTTACATCCAAATCCCCCAAACTGTCTTCCCTGACCTAACTGGTCATCTAGTCTGCATTGCCATTGGCTTCCCTGGATTATATGAGGAGAGGAATAGGAAGGTGTCCATGCAATATTCTCTGCTTTTTGTCAAGTACAGGTGCCTTTCATGATCAAAGCAATCTCCAAAATACTGTTTTCTGTTCCCAAGTTACTGGTTTTCTATTATCAAATTACCATTATTCAATTTCCCACTATTTTACCAGGTTACCAATTTACTATTTTCTGCCCATTTCCATTTATCCATCGATGGTTCCATGCCTTTTCTTGTTGTTTCCACGGACAGTGTGGGCAATTCCATGCCCATGGATCCCACGCACAACCCACATGCCTGTCCATTGCTGTACGGATTCCACACAGAGGGGCTTGGGATTGTGACCAATGACAAAAAATGATGAGAAACGGAAATTTGGAAAGATGCTAAAATGGTAACACGGTAAATTGGAAGGGGTTAGTAAAACAAAGTCGATGACTCAGAAACAGCAAAAAATACCCAGTATTTTGGTAGCTGGATACCCATTTCAATATTCGGGTACCAATCAGGCAACTGATAGGCTACCCAAGATTGGAGGTATTTCCTGTGGGTACAAAATTTGCTGCCCTTTCTGTCTTTTTTAAGCATGACTAGTTTTTTCCAAAGCTTCACCTGTAAACAAATTGCAATTCTCTGGGTCCCCTCCCCACTTCCTCCCTGATTTTTGGCTGTTTCTCTTCCTCCCTGAGCATCTTGTTTCTCTGACTTGATGAGACAGTGAAAGAGCTTCCTGCCTGCCTGTGCCGTCTTGCTGTACACACTTTGATCTTTACCCCCGCTGTTCCGTCATGATGCTTATAGCTGCAGACAGGCTATTTGCTTGAGTTTCTGTTCCTTGTCATGCTCAGCAATGGCATAAAAATTTCATGGCGATTAATGAGAACTGTTATCCACTGCAACCCATCCCATCATGAATGTCACACTAATTAGTGCTGGGTTTAAAGGCTGTCAAAACAGCAAGATGGGCTGCAAAAGGCAAACAGCAAGCGTGATCAGGTACTGTCTTTGTTGCTTACTTTGTCACCATCACATTTGAACAATGCAACCGTCGCGGACCCTGTCCATGGCTCTGTGTGCTGATTTCATCTGAATTAACGAGGCGCATTATCTGACGGCCTTATCTTGGGCTTGGAGGAAAGCCTTTTTCTTAGTCGTTCTTTATTTTTAATGGAAAACTCTGAAAGGTCCAGGAAGACACAATTGTTCAAAGAAGGAGCTTCAAAAAGCTGGCTCACTTCAGTCTCCTTCACACGCCAGCCTTTTATTCTTCACATGATAAGTTTTATTGTACAGTTCCTGACTGGTACAGACAGAGAAAAGTCCAACTATGGAGGCCTTTATAACAGAGAAATAAGTCTATCAGAATTCTTGGGGCTGGATTGTGATATACATTAATGAGCCCTTTCTGACACTCAGGGTCTTAAAGGTGCTGTAAAAGAGATGGAAGCTCTGCTTTGAGAAGGGCACCATGGAACGGACCTTTCTACCTGGCATAAAATTGGCTTCAAGTCTCTGCTGCAATCCAGCTGCTGGCATGGTGTCTCCATGAAGCTTGGAATGAGTGCCAGTTTTCACTGATATTTTGGTGGTATTTGCAACCTGGATGAGAATCTAATGTGGCTAATTGTTATGGCTAAAACACCTTAGCATCTCTGGCAAAAGACATCTAGCTTTAATGTCACCCCCATGTCAGCGTGGGTGAATTTACACACACCTTTGTCCTGCATGTGTTCTGCTGCACGCCCAACTTTCTGTGTGTCTAAATCACTCACAGGGGGGACTGTGAGCCAGGTAAGATTCACCTTGGTGGGGGAGAGACCCCTGAACCCCCACCCCAGGACATTTCATCTCCCCCCCTTCCTTTGCAGGAGGGGGCGGGGTCAGGGGCTCCTCCACCCGAAAGACTTCCGGTGGGAGGGGCTTAAATGGTGACTGGCCCAGCACTGCTGCAGTATTTGGCCGCCGCTGCCTCCAGCTGAGCCACCCCACTGCCGGGATCCGCAAACTGCTGCCGCTGGGGGCTGGAAGCCAGGTAAGGCTTGTCCCGGTGAGGGAGAGACTCCTGAACCTCCCCAGGACTTTTCGTCTTCCCCCCATCCTTTTCAGGAGGAATTGGGATGGGGTTAGGGGATCCTCCTGCCCCCCTGGGAAAGACTTCCAGTGGGAGGGGGTTAAACGGCGACTGGTCCGGTGCTGCCACAGGCTGCATGCCTAAGGGCTATACTAAGGGCATTTGGGTGTGGCCCTTAGGTGGTGGTTGAGGGGGGGCTGGGGGAGCCTGGTGACAATATAGGGGCAGCTGTTTATAGGGTGGATTTGTGGGGTTTATTGTGGGGAGACGGGTGGGGTAGGGTGGGGGGAGTGATTGAGTTATGACTCCTTCCCTAATATGAGGGAGAGGGGGGAATGGTTTGGGGAAGATCGGGTTAATCCCCCCAGTGTGAGGGGGGATTTGCCCCAACTGGGGTGGGGGGATTTGGTCCCCCTGTGAGAGGGGGGTAGGGGGTGGAGGGTTGTACTTGGGAAGGGAGTTTGGGGGGAGAGGGTCTCCCTTGTGGGCCAGGTGGGACAGCCATGGGTTGGGGGTGGGTCGGAGGGGGTTCCTCAGCCATTGGGGTTGTGATGGACCGGGGCAATTATGGTCCCTTTGGAAGGCTGGTAACAGCAGTGGGAAGGGACAGGTATGTGGGGCCTGTTCCTCTAACAGGCCCCTGAGCAGGTGGTGTGGTGATCGAGGATGGGAAGGCCCCAGGTTTGGGACTGTTGCTGATTAACGTGAAGTCGATTGTTAATAAAGCTACAACAATCCATGATTTAAATCTGGACCAATCAACCCACCTCTTGTGTATTATGGAGACCTGGCTGGATACTGAGTCATCAGGGCCAATTTTGGCTGACCTTGTTCCAGCCAGGTACTCTGTACAGCATCAGCCCCAACCAGAGGGACCGGGCCTCAGGCAAGAAACCTAAGTAATTTAATTTCTTAACAACTGTCGTAACCCAGGTGCTATCTAGAACCACCAGCTGAGACAAAGGGGCTGCTTGATTGAAAAATAGTCGTAGCCAGTAATTCAGAGCACCCTTCTAAATCCTCTCCTGTAGGGATATCACACCGGTTCGGTTGGTTCAACTCTGGAGACTTATGGAGCCAGAGAGGTTCCAGAATGCTCTAGGGGAACTACCTCCCAATCTCGATGACCGTTCACTAGATGACCTCGTAGTTTTTTGGAACATTTTGCTGACTGAGGCCATTGACCGAACAGCTCCCAGGCATCCGCTTCCTGGATGTCGACAATGCAGATCCCCTTAGTTTACAGAGGATCTGCAGAGAATGAAGCAGAAGGAGCAGTGATTGGAGTGACGGTGGTGCCGTACTCGTACTGAAGCTGACCGATTGCAGCAGAAATGCATGAAATAAATAAATAAAATAAAGCTAGTTTCAAAGCCTATACTGTTCTCAGATTTTCTGGGTGGTGCAGAGGCTGGTTAGTCTGGCCTCTAGAGGTGTGCACCAGGGGCACATGTCATTTTCATTTTTCATTTTCGTTATTTAAACCTGTCATTTCCGTTTGCATAAATATCAAATTGTCGTTTTTGTTTTTGCTTTCGTTTTCCATTGGTTTCAATGGAAAACACATTTTCGACTGTAACTTTGTTTTTCACTATATTTGTATGAAAAGTGGAGTGATTATACATACAATGGAGGGCATTGTGTGTACTAAAGTCCAAAATGATTGGATACAGGAATCCAATATTAGAAGCAGTTGAATTATTTTATTTTGCAAAAATCTCCATATACATTCTTAGGTTTAACTTCTTTACCTCACACTTAATGTAGATGAAACATGTCAAGCTTATACCCCTTCCATTGGTTACTATCTCTACCAAATTTCAGAAGGATTGGATAAAGGATTCTGGTTGTATAAGCAATTAACTTATAAATGTATGTCTGACTGTAACATCTTTGTACTCCAACAAGTATACATCAAATTTTGCACAGATCTTTATAACACAATCACAATAATCCCTTCCAAATATCAGAAAGATGTGATAAAGAATCCCAATTTTATATGCCTGCACAGCATATTCAGAAGGAGCCTATGCCAGGGATACTCTTACGTGTCACTGTGGTATACGATCAGTTTGTGATGCCAATTTACCAGCAGAAATCTCAACCAAATATTCTCATTCTGTGCTGCAACCATCCCAACTTCTCTCCCCAGATCTTACTGAGAAGTTGGAAGCATCTGTTTAGGAAAGAGCAATAGAGATTCTCTTATGTCCTCTGTCACAGTGCTGCAGGATGTGATTGTGATGATAATTGGGCAGCCTGGATGTGTAAACTATGTCTCCTTATTGCTGTGATTCTATCCCCAAAGTCCCTGTTATGTCCCTTCTATGCCTGCCTCAGGGCCACCCCTTATGCCTGCCTTCAAGCCACCATCTATTGGTCCTATAAAGTTGGAAGCATGTAGTAATTGGCCAGTGAAGGTGTCTGTAAGTTTTTGTGGTTTCTCTCCATACTTCCTCCTACAGCCTCCTGCCCCCTGCCATGCCAGGTGCCTGCCTCTGATTGGCATTGCATGTACTATTTATCTGAATAATGGTCTTCAAGGGGACAACTTCAATTGCTTATAAAATTGTGTCCCTTTATCAAATTTTTCAGAGATTACAGGGAAGGTAATTATGTGATATATTTCCACCAAATATCTTGTAAACATGAATATACAACTGTTACAGCTGGAAATGTATTTTAAAGTTAATGTCTTATATCATCCAGACGCTTCATCCAATATTTCTGTAAATTGTCAGGTGTGCTGGGTTTGTGGAGGGACATAATATTCATAGGTTTCATGCAAATTGGATTGAAGATAAAGAAGTTGTAGCTATGAATGTGTGTGGTTCTTTTCTTAAAATCACAGTGTTCAATTGCTTCTACATTCGGTTGCCTTTATCTAATCATTTCAAAGATTGGCAAACATAGTTCCCTCTATGGGGGGAAAAACATCCCCAAGTTTCATCAGAATTGAATAAGAAACATAAAAGTTATAGCTGAAAATACATTTTTCAGTTTTTCCCTTTATTTAAAAAGCAAAATGTTATTTTCGTTTCTGTTTTCATTATTATTATTTGTCATTTTGGTTATTGCAATAATGATAATGAAAATGAAAATTTTAATTATCGTTATTGTAAGAACCAAAATGACATGCACACCCCTACTGGCCACTTTCCGCCTAGAACTGGAATCTTCCAGTGCTCGCTGTGACATGTGTGTTGACTTTTTCGAGGATAAAATCACTCAGATTAATCACAATTTTGACACCGCACTTATATCAGGGAATGAACTTGAGGTTGTGGAAGCCCCGCCTTGTCTGATTTTGTGGGATCAATTTCAGTGGGTGTTGCCCACTGATGTGGCAGATGTCTTTGGGGCAGTTAGAGCCACCTGTTGTGAATTAGATCCATGCCCATCCTTCCGGGTTAATACTTTCTGGGAGACCTTAGGGCCATTGCTGGCCATGGTTGTCAATGCCTCCTTTAGGAAGGGCAGAGTGCCAGACCTCCTTAAAAAGGCGGTGGTGCCAGCTATCAGCCAGTCTCTAACCTTCCCTTTTTAGGGAAGGTTATTGAATGGGTGGTGGCTCAGCAGCTTCAGGTGCATCTGGATTGTATCAATTTTCTGGATCCCTCGTTGTCTGGCTTTCATCCTGGGTTTGGCACTGAGACTGCGCTTGTGGCTTTGGTCGACAACCTGCGCCATAAATTAGATAAGGGCAGATCATCTCTTTTACTCTTACTAGATCTGTTGGCAGCATTTGATACCGTTGACCACGAGATGTTCGTGGCTCATCTGAGAGACCGGACTGGGGTGGGAGGATCTGTTCTTGAATGGTTCCACTCATTCCTGGCTGGGAGAACTCAGCGGGTCGTCCTAGGGGAATGTTCAACATCTCCCTGGAACCTTACATGTGGAGTCCCGCAGGTTTCTATTCTTTCCCCTCTCCTGTTCAACGTGTACATGCAGCTAGTATCCCAGGTCTGTAGTCTGGGCATGCTCCTCAATCTGCAGATCTACCTGGATTCCCAGGAGGCAGCTGTGGTGGGGAGTGCCTTTCGCCAATTACATCTGGTACGACAGCTACAGCCGTAAGTTTCAGACTCTGACTTGGCCACCATCACCCATGCTTTCTTCACCTCGAGATTGGACTACTGTAATACACTCTACATGGGGCTACCTCTGGTGACAGTTTGGAGACTGCAGCTGGTATGTGGTGGCCCGTCTTCTAATGAGGATGGGTCATCACGAGTACATTTCACCAGTACTCCGTTCTCTGCACTGGCTGCCTATTGTCTTCTGGGCTTGATTCAAGGTGTTGGTAATGACCTTTAAAGCCCTAAATGATCTGGGCCCTGCCTACCTGCATGACTGCCTTATGCCCCGGGTCATGGTACAACCCTTGCGGTCGGCTGGGGATTCCCAGCTCAAGGTCCCCTGGGTTTCCCGGGTGACAATGATAGGGAGGGCATTCTCAGTGGCCGTACCCAGGCTGTGGAATTCAGTCCTGACGGAGGCCCGCTTGGCCCCTGACCTCCCCTCCTGTCGGAGACAGTGTAAGATCTGGCTGTTCCACCAGGTCTTTGGGGAGGGAGATGAGTAGGTGGGGGAGGGGGGCAGGAAGGGATTTGATTTGATTTCCACTCTTTTAGTACTTTATGGTTTTAAAAAATTTAGCTGGTATTTTTATTTTTGATTTTATTGTAATAATTGTTGTATGCTGCCCTGAGCTGCTATTGTGCAGGAGGGTGAGGGATAAATTATTTTGAAATAAATAAATAAATAAATAAAATCTCTTTGAACCTCCAGATATTCTCATGGATTTAAGAAGTCCTTGATCTCTGTGGTTTTACAAATCTGGATCCTGTAACATCCGGGTGTCACCCACCCAGAACTTGTGTGTGTAAAAAGTTCTCCTGAAAAACTGCTTTGCTCCTGGCAGCCATGGTCACGTTGTTTCCATGGCAACCTTTTTTGAATCAGATTTTTAACACTGCAGTTTTCCCCACTGAAGTCAAAACCGCAATCTTAAAAATCCGATACCGAGATAACCGATAGGAGAACCAGTAGACAGAGATCTGATACAGATAGAAACCAAGAACTGAGATTTTGCTCAAGTTCCACCCCTAGTTATTTTAATCTGCATGGAGCCCTTAAAAAAAAAATCTTGAAAGAAAATACAAGATAAGAAGGTAAAACCTATTTAAAATCCAATTTAAAACAATTGAAAAGGGAAGGATGGAATACGTTCAACAAAACCAGATGTGGATCTTCTAAAACAAGGAATGGCCAGACTTACAGTGCACGTGGTCCACTTGATCACCTCAACCTCAGGTGATGTACCAGGTCGACTTCCACTGGCTCCAGTGCTGCAAGTCAGACCCTCCTACTGGCCATCTAGAGCACCTCAGCAATTAGCCTTGGGAGTGGAAAGGAACGTGTACCTTTGGACAGAGACTTTCCTGTCTGTCAGACTAGAGGAACTCTCCAAGCCAATTGCTTCCCTGGAGACAATCCAGACCCACTTTTCTCCCCAATGGCAATATCAGAGAGGCTGTTTCCCCTTCTGAAACCATGGGTACAGGGAACCCATTAGGGGGGTGCACACAGATGGAATGAGGCCTCCTAGAACCACTCCCTGCTCAGAAAAAGCCGAGTGGGGAAGTTCCTTGCTCAGCTGAGCAGCGTGTGCGCCGAAGAGAAGCAGCAAGCTGGGAGAACCAACCGACCAGAAGAGCAGCAGCCTGGTGTTGAGGTGAGTTAGTCCAGGGCCCAGGGAGTCAGGTAGCCCATTGGGTCATGTTCGGGTACCCGTTAGTTCCCAAATGCAACCACGGTTTGTTGGGCACCCCAAATTCAACAGACTTTATCTACTAACATATATGGATATATTGTTAACTGAATTTAGGAGATGGGTTTGAGCCAATTGTCAACCATTGCACTCAGCTGGGCAGTCTTAGGGACTGGAAATGGATCCATAATTTGATCTTCATGGAGATTATCTTTGATTTTGGATTCAAGAATTATGCTTCTGCCAGAATGCTCCGTCAAGAATGACGCTGATGCTCCTGCCAGTTATCGGCCGGTCTCTAACCTAGGGAAGGTTATTGAACGGGCTGTGGCACAACACCTCCAGGAACATCTGGACTTCACCGGTTTCCATGATCCCTCCCAGTCTGGGTTTTGGCCTGGGTATGGTACAGAGACGGCATTGGTGGCATTGGTTGATGATCTCCATCTGGCATTGGACCAGGGTCGTCAGACCGTACAGGTCCTGCTAGACCTTTCAGCTGCGTTCGACACAGTCGATCATGAGGTGTTGATGACTCGCCTGTGGGACCGTGCCGGAATTGGCGGAATGGTCTTGGACTGGTTTCATTCGTTCCTGGCCGGGAGAACTCACCGGGTGGTCTTGGGGTTGGGTACATCTTCCCCCCGGGACCTCACGTGTGGAGTCCCGCAGGGTGCCATTCTGTCCCTCCTCTTGTTTAACATCTATATGCAGCCGTTAGGGGAGATCACGAGAGGGTTTCAGGGCATGCAGTGTCATCAGTATGCTGATGGCACTCAGCTTTACCTCTCCTTTTCTATCAACCCAGGCCATGCAGTCTCCTTATTTTCCCAGTGTCTGTCAGCTGTGGGGGCTTGGATGAGGTCGAGCCATCTGCAATTGAATCCTGACAAGATGGAGGTGATGTTGGTGGGCGAGGGCTTGGGGGACCTCGGAGTGGTTGATCTCCTCTATTTGGGGGGTTTCGCCCTCCCATGGTCTCTCAAGTGAAGTGTCTGGGTGTGCTCCTCGATTCGCAGCTCAGCCTGGAATCTCAGGTTGTGGCCATGGCGGGGAGTGCATTTTGGCAGTTACATCTTGTCCGGTGGCTTCGGCCGTATCTCTCAGACTGACCTCGCCACTGTCATCCATGCCTTCATCACCTCGAGACTGGATTACTGCAACGTGCTCTATGTGGGGCTGCCTGAGAAGCTGGTCTGGAGGCTGCAGCTGGTGCAGAATGCCGCGGCCCATCTCCTGACGGGGACAGGTCACAGGGAGCACATGACACCAGTGATCCGGGCTCTGCACTGGCTGCCTATAAAGCACTGGGTCAGGTTCAAGGTGCTAGTTTTAACCTTTAAAGCCCTTCACGGCCTGGGCCCTACTTATCTGCGGGACCGCCTCACTCCCCATGTGCCCGTGCAGCCCTTGAGTTCGTCTGTGGGAGCCTTTTTGGAGGTGGGTGGCCACCGATGTTATATCTTTTTTGGTGGCTGCCCCTGTGCTGTGGAATTCACTCCCAGAGGAGTCTCGGTTGACTCCCACTCTCCTGCTGTTTCAGCTTGTATGTAAGACCTGGCTGTTCTGGTAGGGGTGGGGATGGGGGTTTCCCCACATTATATTTTAGTTTTTAATTTTTTTTTAATTTTTTTTTTACGGAGTGTTGTTCACCACCACGGGCTGCCCTGTGGGCAGGAGGGACAGGATATACATTTTAAATAAATAAATAAAAGTAAATAAATAATAATGGAGATCCAACATGTTTTGAATTGTTTTGCCATGTTGGATATCCATGCTCTGGTCCAAAGGTTCCCTAAGCCCAGTGCACCACTATCTTGTGTATGCATGCTAAACCAAATATTTGTGCAGATCGGCAAAAAGTATTTGGCTACTGCATATATTCAAGATGGCACTGCAGAGGGGACGGAAAGTGAATTGAAATCTCTGTTGGAACAGGAACTGGATCACAAATGGTTTCTGTTCCGATGGACCCAGACCCATTGGAAATGGAACCCTCTCGTAATCTTTGGCCCTTTTTATAAAAGTCGGATCTTGTGTAAAGATGTCCATTCAGTGGATCTGCATGGGCATGAGTGGTACTGTCTCATGTAAATCCCGCAGCCGGTAAGTGGGGGGGTGCACGCTCCCATGAAACATGCATCCTCACTCACCCCCCATGCAACCCAATGCATGGAACTACCAGGGAAACAGAGGTCCCTCCATGGTTGGGGATGCGTGGGGCGTGGGTGTACGCCCATGTGCACCAGCACCCACATGCTGCCCACACTGCAGTGCGCACTTCCACCCCCACGCAGCTGTGGCCCATGTAAAAAAGGGCTTCTGTTTCATCCCTAGGTGGTTTCAACAGAGACGATGAAGATGGAGTGGAAGCAGGGACTAAATACTCTTTTCACCCTTCTAAAAATCAAGTGTAAACATTTTGGTAGGACAATAGATCCCAAGAGCTCCACCCAAGGCAGTGCACACAAGAAGTTATTTGCAGTGAACAACGCCAAGGTTTACTTGGATGAGGGAACAGAAGGAATGCTTAGATTGACACAAAACTGGGAGGGATAGCTAACACCTTTGAAGACAGAAATACAATTCAACATGATCGTGATAAGTTGGAAAACTGGGCTGAGACTAACAAAATGTTCACCAGAGATAAATGTAAAGTTCTGCATTTAGGTAAAAAAAAATCAAATGCACAAGTATAGGATGTGTGAGGCCTGGCTTGGCAGCAATGCATGCAAAAAGGATTTGGAGATTGTAGTTGATCAAAAACTGAACATGAGTCAGCAGTGGGATGCAGCCGCAAAAAAAGACTAATGCAGTTTTAGGCTGTGTTATCAGAAGCACTATTTCCAAGTCATGAGGAGTAATTATTCCACTCTCTTCTGCACTGGTCAGATTTCACCTGGAGTACTGTGTCCAGTTCTGGGCACCGCACTTTAAGAAGGTCATTGACAAATTCAAACAGGTTCAGAGGAGGAAACAAAGATGGTCAGGGGTCTGGAAGCCAAGTCCTATGTGGAAAGGTTGAAGGAGCTGGATATGTTTAGCCTTGAGAAGGGAAGACTAAGGGGAGACATGAGAGCAGTCTTCAAATACCTGAAGAGCTGGCACAGGGAGGATGGCAAAGACTTGTTCTCTCTTGCCACTGAAGGCAAGACTAGAAATAATGGGCTCAAATGACAAGAAAGCAGATTTCGGTTAAACATTAGCAACTTGTGCTAATCGTAAGAGCTGCTCGACAGTGGAACAAAATGCCTAGGAAAGGTGGTGGGATTCCTTCACTGGAGGATTTCAAACAGAGGCTGGGCATTCATCTGTCGGGGATGTTGTAGCTGTGGATTTCCTGTAGGGGGTTGGACTAAATGACCTCTGAGGTCACCTTCCAACTCTAAGAGTCTAGGATTCTATGGATGGTTTGTGTTCGGATGGACCCAGATCCACTGGAAAAGGAACCGTCTCCGAATCTCTGTTTCATCCCTAGGTGGTTTCTACAGAGGCAATGAGAATGGAATGGAAGCAGGGGCTTGCTTCTCTTTCCACCCTTCTAAAATGAAGTGGAAACATTTTGGTAGGACAACAGACCCCAACAGCTGCACCCAAGGCAGTGCACGCAAGAAGTTATTTGCAGTGAACAATGCCAAGTTTTACTGTTCCCATGAAAGCTAGGCACTCTGCAACATATTGTTGAGTTCTATCTGCTGTAACCTTATCTCTTAACTAGCTATTTACAAGTATAAAAGACGTGCCTTATTAAAACAGGGACTCTTGTAACAGCTTACACTGCCTTTGTTTATTTCTATTCTGCGTAAAAAGACAATTCCTTTATCCTATTCCATTGGACAATATTTTCCAGCTCTAAATTCTCCTTTAAAGAATAATAGAATGGGCAAATTACTCTCATTGAGAAGTGCTTTTTACATGGCATTAGAATTTTTATACGTCTGAGCTTAGCAAGAAGCGATTCCATTTCTCCCATGTGACGGAACCTGATTTGATTTTTCCCAGTGTATGTCTGGAGAAAGACCACTGATAGTGATGGCAATATTCCAGGTTTACACCAGTGCCAAGAGAGTCAGAATCTAGCCCACTGCCTACCGCTTTGCTTCTGCTAAGCACTTCTGTTTATGTGCATTCCACTGCCATTTGCAATAAGTTCTTGTAAACGGATCAATTATTGTTTATTATATTTTTTGTGCTCTGTCTAGACTGTAATGATTATTATTAGACCAAGGGGCGGTCTGATGGTATGAAAGCAGTGCAGGAGCTAAGGCAGGCTTGTACCTCATGCCACGTCCATTTCTTTGCATATAACTGAAAAATATTGGGGGTGTTATTGGTAATGGTGTCTGGAGTGTGGGGGGTTGGTTATGGCGTCTAGAGGAGGATAGCCTCATAGGCATGGCCCCGTTCTTCCTGAAGATTTTTTTAAACAAAATCTGTGGGAGTTGGGAAAGCCCAGGGCCTGATTCTGCACCTCATCATGCTGGATTTAGCAGGCTTTGGAACGTCCAGGGCTTGCCTCCCCATCCCCTGTACTTAACATCATCTGGTGATGCAGCCAGATGACATCATCTGGCTGCGCTGCTCTGGGAGGCCCCGTTGAGAATGGCCAGGAAGAGGCCAGGAGCTGGATGGGGATAAGTGTGCTGAAAGGAGCTGTTGAGTCAGTTCATTTTTGAGGCTGTGAAGGGGGGAGAAGGAAGGCGAGCCCTGGCAGCCCCTCCCACCCAACACAACCTGGGTGGAGAAGGGACGCCCTGAGGGTTTGTTCATCTCCCTCTCCCTTCATCTCCTGCCATGTGTCTCCTCAGCACAGGCTGGAAATTCTGCGCTGGGGGAAGTGGGGCAGGAGATTCCGTGGCGGAAGGGGATTCTGTCAGAAATCAGTGAATCGCGGACACGCATTTGTCTTGAGGTCCTGTCAGGAAGGCTTTCACCTCCCTATAGAAGTCCCACTGTGGGGAGGTGGGTACAGGTGCCCTCTTGAATCCCTGAGATAGATTTTGTAGCTTGGTCAATTGCCCACATAAAAGCTTCAATCACGGACCTCTAGGAATTCTCACATGATCAAAGATGCACCTGATTTGCATCCGCATCCCCTCTCCTGACCTTCTAAGGACATATTATCACACATGTGAAAGAGCCCAGTTTCTGGGTGCCAGGGAACAAGGACCCAGAGACAAAGTGTACTTACATACGTGACAGCCCTGCCACCATCCTGCCGGGGGATGGGAAGGGCTACCCCCCCCCCCCCAATTGAGGCAGCTCCAGCAGAGAGAACAGACATCCATGCAATCTGCCCTGGTGGGGGGCAGGGGTGGGGAGTGCTGCGTGGTCGGCCAGCTCCACCCCACACTGTGGCTGGCACTCCTGCCCCCTATGACAGGCAGTAATGACTGCTAATAACAGGTAGTCATGGCTGCCTGCCATTGCAACCGCCAGGGCAGGCCCGATATGAAAAGGTTCCACTCAGTTAATCCCACTCTAGCCCAGCTGGGCGGCTGAAAGGCCCGGATTGTGGGCCCACTTCATTTTGGGCCCATGTTTCTGGCCTAGCTGCTACCCCCACTGGGGTTTGTATTGGGCCCACACCTGGAGCTAACGTACCACCATGATGTTGGTCCAGCTGGGCCAAAGTAGGTCCTCCTGGGCCAGGGTCACATTTGTAAACACCCAGACTGGAATGAGAGTGGAGAGAAGCAGAGTAAGGCAAGAGTCTGTGAAGCAAGGAGTCAGAGTCAGAGTGGAGTCAGGGCAAGGAACTAGGAGCTTGGAACCAGAGCAGGCAAGGAGACAGGGATTGGGAGCCAGAGCAAGGAACTATGGAGTAGGAACCAGAGTGGAGCAAGGAATTAGGAACCAGAACAATCAGGGAAAAGTAGAGGAACGGGCTGTTCCACCCAGCTTCCTGTTGCTACCAGCATGTCTTTATACTGCTGCCAGCCAATCAGGAAGATGGGAGGTGGGGCTAAAGAAAAGATGGCCGGGAGGAGAGGCAGGGTCAGGGCCAAGCAAGGTGTGACAAGGGGGAGTAAGGCTGAGCAGGAAGCAAGCCTAGTTGGTGACTAAAGCTTTACCAAATGGTGTATCTGAATATTCAGGTCGAATACTGAAGTTCCAAAATGTCAACCTGAATATTCAGTAGCCCTTCAGTGAAGTTCTCGTAGCTTCTGAATTCCAAACTTCAGAAAACTTTCGGAATGTGCATGTAGACTGTGTTTTCTGATGTTAACCCTGGGAACTCCTTGCTCCTGTGTTTTGCCAGTGTTTTCTGTGTTTCCCTGTGTTTTGGGTTTATACATTATTTATTTTAAACTTGATGTGCATGGAGAGTGCATGTAGATTGTGTTTTCTTCCATCCGATGTTAACCATGGGAACTACTTGCTGCATTATGCCATGCCACTGGCCTACCATGCTCCTGGCTCCACCTACCATCCCCCTGGCTCTGCCTACCACCCCCTGGCTTCACCTACCATCCCCCTGGCTCCGGCCACCAGCTCGCCGGCCTTACTGCCACTCAAAACTCAAAACCCACCAGCCGCCCCTGGTCTTACCATCATTCAACTGTACCCTTCCATACCCCTTCCTACCAAATATGACTTTATATTTCATTTCCAGAAGAAGCTCAACTGTCCACCATCCCTAACAGAGTTTTCAGAAGTTTCTGGCCTTTTTTCTGAATAGTTGCCTTGGTCTTCGAAAATTTGGAGTTTGGCTTTTAGGAACAGAATATCATGATATTCAGTGAATTCCAAAGCTTTCAGAATACTTTGTTTCAGCCCTAGTGGTGACACCACTAGTAAACAAGTACTCCAGAAACCTGGAGACTGGGGGTGGGGGTTCGAGGTTGGGGGCTAACACGCATCCATAAATGTGGAAGTGCCTGCTGCTTCATGATTGGCTGGCAGAGCTGGAATTCTGTTTTCATGGCTGCAGAGTATTGCTGAAATGAGTACCAGCCAATCAACCTTGTTATATTTCTGGTTCTTGAACTGAATCAAAAACTTTGGGAACTCATTGGTACCCAATCAGTGCTCAATTCAGGGACCTGATGTCCTGGAATGTTGACTTTGAGTCTTTATTTTTCTTTTTCCTATCCTGTTTTTTTCAATTGGTAACTGGAAAGTCAGTAAATTGGTATTGGAAATTATCCATTTTTCTGGTATCCAGGTACTCAGCGGGTGATCAGATAGCCTGTTGAATACCCAACATGGTACTTGAAAATGTGGATATTACCCCTGGGTACCAATCCAAACTAGGTTCTTGAGAGAAGGGGTGTGCAATTTGTGTCATTTTAATTCATTACAAAAATATGTGAACAATGGCCGCCAGACCATTCTGTGCATGTGTGCCCTTTTCCAAAAGGTGCCAATTTGGAAAAGGGGAGGAGTGCATTTCGCCAATTAGTTCCGGTACGTCGTTTTCAGCCATATGTTTCAGACAGTGACCTGGCTATGATCATCAATGCTTTCATTACCTTGGGATTGGATTATTGTAACACATTCTACGTGGGGTTACCCATGGTGATGGTTCAGAGACTGCAGCTAGTACAGAACATGGTGAACCACCTCCTTATTGGGTCAGACCACCATGAGTACATTACACCGGTGCTCTGGGCTCTGCACTGGATGCCTATAGTCTTCTGGGTTGGATTCAAGGTGTTGGTGTTGACCTAAAAAGCCCTACACAGTCTCGGCCCCACTTACCTGAAGGATCACATCATTCCCCAACCCCGTACCTTGGAGCGACTTCTGCAGTCTTCCAGGAGAGCCCTTCTCAAGGTCCCCCGTATGGCCTGTGGGTCCACTATGGAGAGGGCGCGCTCGGTGGTCACACCTAGGCTGTGGAATTCCCTCCCAGCGGAGGCCCAGATGGCCTCAGACCTCTCTTCCTTCTGGCATATGAGTAAGACCTGGCTGCTCCACCAGGCATTTGGTGAGAGAGATGGGGGTGTAGGGTGGTGGAAGTGGGTTAGGGAGGAGTGGAGGGGTTATTCAGTGCCTTCCTTTTAAATCTGTTTTAATGTGTTTTATGTTTGTTTATTGTTTTGCAAGTCGCCCCGAGCTACCTGGAGCATGTTGCAATAAATAAATAAATAAAATATGGATAATAACCATTCATATAAACCTACTACCATGTTCAACTCTAATGCAGTTGCACTATATCTCGACTACATCCCTTAGCAATGAGTTCCACATTTTAATGTGAATTTCACAAAGGTGAAGCAGATACTTTACTGTAACTTTAACTATGGACACAAGCAGCTTAGTTACATCATCTAACTTTAGTTCAACCTCTGCTAGAAATGCCCCACATGATTGCTATTCTTCCAGTTAAAAACTAATGGATTGTAGAATAGGAAAGTGTGAGCTAATGGGAACCAACTATCAAAGTTTGCTAATGTGATAACAATTCTGAAATGAGATTTGCAAATGTGAATTGCTGGGACCCCATTCGATATTTGATTTTCATCAAATATTCATTTCACCGTTAGCTCATAATGACAGTAGCAACAATTTTCAAACCTCCACAATGAAACAAAACTTCCCTATAATTTATTTGTCTGCAATTTACCAGTCTCGTCTCATCTTGCAAATAGGTCACTTCTCCGTCATGCACCAGTGGGTTGTCAGCTGAAGCAGACTGCAGAAACTGATCGTGCTCATGTGCGAACGATGGAGAGTGTTGAGAAAAAAAGCCTTCTCAAATGAAGAGATGAAACCAGTGCAGTGGAACAGAAGTTACCGTAACCCTAGTGCAGCGTTCACTTATTTCCACTTGCTAATTTATGCCTTATTTTAAAAAATTCTCTTTGGCTCTGTCACTTCTTCTTACATCAAATTACACTGGATCTAAGTTTTTTGTTCTTGGTTTGTTTTTTTTCCAGAGCCCAGAGTCTTCCAGTTAGCAATTGACAGGGGAAGGTATAATTGGTATCTGCTCAGCTATCCAAGAAGGCATCTTAAATGAGCCTTCTGCATACTGCCAGCGGTCCAGCAGGGAGGCCCAAAATAGCAAAGTTTTGAAAGGTCAGGCAGGGAGAGCTCTGAAAGTTTGTCTGCTGCTGGGAGAGTAGACTTTAATATCAAGCCTTAGTCAATTGATTCAAGAACCAGAAGCTTTACTTGAATACATTAAACTTTGTTGGGTGTCAACAGAGGACTTGTATGAAGACATCGGCTCTTTTCAAATGGACATTACCCCCTTGACCACATGTGTGTGTGGGGCGGCGTCCATTTGAACACCACGGCTGGTGGGTGGGGGTGCATGCACACTCCCACACTTCACCAACCTCCACCCATCACTCACTCACGGAGTAACAGGCATCAATGCCAGATGCTCTCTGTGTGAAAATGGGTGGAGGTAGGTGGGTGTCCATGGGAATGCACCCCATGCCACCATCCACCCACCCATCCCACACACCCATGTGCCCATTTGAGAAGGGCCATCCAAAGGTGTTCTTAATGCTTAATATGCTGCCCCGAACTGCCAGTGTGCAAGAGGGTGCGGGATATAAATACCTGTAATAAATAAATAAATAAATAATATTGGTTGAGTTGCAGCTAGATCTGAAACAAGTACCCCAAAAATACCCATCGATTTCCAGTACTCAAACTGACCCACAGAGAAGAGACTCTTGTGAATGCACATGATAACAGATGGTGAGACTCAACATACGGTTACGTCATGGAATTTGTTGCTAGAATATGTGGTAAAGGCCAGTAGAATAGCTGGGTTGGACAAATTTCTGGAGGATAGGTCCATTAGCAGATATTAGCCTGATAGGTTTTGGGAAATGTAACCTCTTACTGTCGGGCATGAACAACAGGAAACAGATCACCCTAATGTGACCAGTTGGGTACTTCTTCCAGGCCAAGATTGGCCACTGATGGAGACAGGTACTGGGCTACAAGTTACCGGTGGTACATTGAGGCATAGAGAGATTAGTGAGGCACTTTAGATAAGTAACTTGTCCATGGAAAAATGTGAAACATTAGGAAAGTGATTTCATATCTCCTGGGTTCCAACACAGTATCCAATGCCTAACACTTTTTTCATCTCTTATGATTAACCCGTGAGTCTATTATGACAGTGAACAAGAAGAATTTACTTCTATGAATTTACTCATAATCAGAGTTTATTCAGCGATTAGCCATATGTTCAGGCAGATAATACATCAAACTTTGTAAGAGTAAAATAAATAAAAGTTATTAGACAGAATACATAAAACGAAATTGTCAAGTTTGAATTTTTTACAGCCAGAAAGGCAAAAGTAGCCACAGACTAACGTTGAGTTACTGCTAAGAATTTACTGCTAAGAATCTTACTTCCGGTGACATAAATATGGTGTAGTTTGAAATAAGCGTAGGTTTCATCAACCATAAGTCCTTGCTGAACCAGGACCCTATTGTTGCACTGACATGGAAAATCAAATGAATGTACCCATTTTGGCTCTAGTGTATTGGCAGTTCACATACAACATTCTTGTCTGGAACATTCTTGTCATGCCCCCCATGCCTGGAACTCCCTCCCTGTCCACATCCGCCTTGCCCCCTCCCTTCATACCTTCAAATCTCTCCTTAAAATTCACCTCTTTCGCTCTGCTCTGTCTGACTCTTTATCCTGCTGAGCCACTATTCCTATACCTACGATCGGTTTACCCTTATCCTTGCAACATGGACCTGCCTGCTGTCATTCTCATCGTAACCAAGCCAAGTACGTGCACTTGAGACCTCGCATCTTCATGAATGTTAGACCCCTTGTCTCTCCCTCTGTTCCCCTTCCTATGTCTCTCCCCCAGCTCCTGTCTCTCAGATTGTAAGCCCTAGGGGCAGGGACCGTGTCTATTTTATTACTTTGTAAAGTGCCAGGTACACTGCTGGTGCTAAATAAATGTTTGTTAATAATAATAATAATAATAATAATAATAATAATAATAATTGTCTAAGTCCTTCCTGAGGAAATCATGTTCTTCTTTACCAAGAAGTTCTCAAACGTAGGGCTGGTTCAAAACAACCATTCCAAATTTGTAGTAAAGTTTGGAGAAATCACAATGGCTGCTGGAATTCCAGCTGGAATTTCAATCAAAATAATATTTTTCCATCGGAATACCAATCAATTAATTTGCTCATGCTCAAAAAAATTAATAAAATTGGTCTGATTAGAAACCAAAAAGTCTTTGATTTCCATTACCAGTTTTTTCCATCACTGATTTTTCTGATTACCAATCTGTAAATTGTTGTTGTTCACCACCCCAAGCTGCCAGAGACAGGAAGGGTGGGGTAAAAGTGCATAAAATAATAATAATAATAAATAATAATAAATCAGGACGAAAAATAAAAAAAAAAATGGAAATGGAAGGCAATATTCCAGGACTGGAAGTTGGTATCCCAGGACATCAAGTACCCTAATCAGTAGGTATGGGGATTTCGGTTTTGCATAAAACCGAAATTGCCAGAAAATTATCATTTTGGATTAATTCAAAATTTCTGATTTTGTTTTCGGTTCTGGCATTTTGGTTCTTACATTGATTTTGTTTTGGTTCTTTTGCACTGCACTGGTTTCAGTTTTCATTGACTTCAATGGTAGAAAAAGATCCAAAACCAAACTATCCGAATCCGAAATGACATCTGGAAATCATAAAGAACCAAACCCGAAAAATCAAAAAACGGAATTTCCCCTGGAGTCCCATCCCTATTATTCAGAGTAATCGGGTAATGATTAGTACTAGTCCTGAATCTCGGTTCTTGGTTTTTCTCAGAAAACACATAGGATTGAGGTACTTGACTCAATTTTCCAAGTTCTGAAGTTTCAAGGAAGGGCCCCAAAACGTCGGAACTGAGAAAATCCTTGGTCGAGTGCAAGTAAGGGGGCAGAGGTGCTTGCTCCCCCTTCCCCTAGCCAAAGAGAGAATAGGCCAGTGGGGTCCAGGGAAGGGAGATGGGGTCCTAAGCAGGGGGTCAGGGGTGGGGGTGGGCTAAATGTGGTGGGGACCTAGCAGGGACTGAGGGGTAGAGTACTCACCCTCTGGAGGGACTACAGCAATGTGTGGCTTCCTCCGGACCAGGTACATTTAAAAAAAAAAAAACCCCAAAGCTGGGCATGCTCAAAAGGGCCGAATGGCCCCTTCTGAGCACATGCAGACCTTCCCAAGACATCCCTGGCAGAGTCAGCATCAGCATGCTGCAGGTGCCATCAAGGTCTCCGCATGCTCAGAAGGGGTTATTGGCCCTTTTGAGCATGCCCAGCTTCTTCTCCTCCTTTTTAAAACTTACCCGGCCCAGAGGAAGCATTGCCGGAGCCCCTCTGGAGGTTGAATACTCTACTCCAAGGCACCCGCTAGGCACCCATCCCATTTTCCCTGGCCCATTGCCTCCCACACCAGGCTCCCTCTGAAACCCTCTTCAACCCCTTTCCTTTGAATTCCCAAGTATTCACTGAGGGGTCTTGGAATAGTCATAAATATTTTTTAAAAATATTCAGTGCAGCCCTAATTAGTACCCAAAATTCTGCAGTCAGTTCACGAGCCAGAAATCCAATCAGTATCTCCATTTTTGTAGGCCCTTGTTTTAGCACTAGTTTCTTTTCTTCTCCCTATTCCCTCTGATCAGTGCATCTTGACCCTTCTCCCAAGAAATCAGGGCCATCCCTGCCACTAGGCAGACCTAGGCAGCCACCTAGAGCGGCAGATTGGGGGGAGCAGTGGACAGCAGGGAACTTCCTTTTTTTTAAAAAACAAAACTTCCCTCCCCCGTTGGTAGCAAAGCCCCGGCGGCCACCTGTCCTGGCTTGGTTCCCCCCCCCCCCCTGCCCTGCCCCCCCCTTCTGGCTAACACATGTCCCCTCCTCCACTCCACTGCCGGCTCACCCTGCAGCAGCAGCAATGATTGGGCTGGGAGATAAGGCTGTTTGTTTACAAACAGCTCCTCCCCATGTGCCGATCAGAAATTTGTTGCCTTGTAAAGAAGGTTCTTCAATATGGCACCTAACATTCTCACAACTGGGTTGTGCATGCTCGCCCTATTCAAATAATAGACCACATGATGGTCTCAAGCTCCTGTAGTATAAAATGTGCGCTCCCCCTCAGAATGACAGTTCCTTCCAACCCTTTCTAGAAACAGAAGGAAAAAATTCTATGCGAGGCTGGAAGGGTGGGTATTTGTGAGAATGTTTGGTGCCATTTCAAAGAACCTTATTTACAAGGTAGCAACCTTCTGTTCGTCTTTGAGCGGGTCCTCACATGCTATTTTTACTAAATATGAACGTGCTTGTGTGATCAAGTATTGTTAATAGTATGCAGCTATTTTGATGTGGCCCCAAGGTTTTGTATGTTTTAAATATGTGAACAGGATTTTTTTATCCTGCTATGGCACTACCACTGATGGAGAGAGAGCGAGTTGTCCTCCTGGAGTCCCATCCACTTACTGGATGAGATGCTAGTAGGAGGGTTCTCTCAGTTTCCAAGTGGCAGGGTTTTATTCTGCAGTATCTCTTCACAAACCAGATGACCACACTCTTTCCAAATTCCTTTGTTGCTTTGCGTATTCTTCTCACGCTATCTGTAACAGTTGCTAGTGGAGAGCGCAGTTTCTCCAAATTGAAACTAATAAAGATATACCTACGCTCCACAGGAGAGGCTAGTGGGTCTTGCAACAATATCAATAGAGCATGAGTTAGCCCAAACTGTGAATCTTAAGGAAGCAGTTCATGTCTTTGCATCCAAGAAGGCACGGAAAGCACCACTGTGATCACCGCAAGACACAGTGTGACACAGGGTGTTTTCAGATGTGACGGGGCCAGTTGGCCCCGTCACGAAAACAATAAAGTCATCCCACACCGGGACGACCCCGTCACGCCCTAACAGACGTGCCGGGGGATCCCGGCGGGGAATTGGGGAGGGGGCGGGGCCACATGGCACAATGCGTGGCCACACAGCCCCGCCCCCTCCACACTCCCCGCCGCCCACCCTCTGGGGAGACGGGCGGGTGGTGGGGCCAATGCCACCACAATGTCTGGCCGAATCCGCCACGGCCCAGAATCCTGCCGGTGCTTCCGGGCTGTGGAGAATGACCAGACATTACTTTTCTTTGATCCCCACCGGGGATCACTTTCACCATGCTTCCCAGGGAATTGGTGCGGCTAGCCCAGGAAGTATGGTTGAAACTGACCCCATGTAAGGATTGAGCGTGGCGAACATCTGGCGGCTGCCAAACAGATGTGCAAGTCAGTGACCACAGGTGGGTATTCACCATGGTTCACTGTGATCCCATAACGTCTGAAAATACCCACAGTCACTGACCTGATGGGGAGTGATAATCATTTTTTAAACACATTTTTAGATGTGTTATGCATGCACTTGCATGTAATGTGTTATTACTGTTTAATAAAACTAAATTTTAAAACAGCAGTTGTGTGAATTAGTATATTTCTGCCCCATCCCTTAAGCCCCACCCATCCCTAAAGCCCGGCGCACTTTGGGTTCTGGAAGCGCGCGTGCATGTTTTGCACGTGTACACATACATTGCACGTGCGCACATACTTCACACCCCTCCACTTGGGGGGGGTGAGCACCAAATTTTGTCTTCGCCTAGAGCAGCAAAATGTCTTGGGACTGCCCTGGTGTAGATAGAGAAGAGGAGAGAACCCAGGACAGAGCCTTGGGGAACCACAACTGAGGGAGGAGGAGCTGGAATTGGGAAGAGATACATTAAAGAAGTGGTCAGAGAGGTAGGAGGAGAACCAGTCAAGGACAGAGCCGCAGAAGCCCAAGGAACGAAGTGAGTCCAGTAGGAGCGAGTGGTTGACAGTGTCGAAGGCAGCAGAGAGGTCAAGGAGGACAAGAATGGAGTAGAGGTGCTTAGATTTAGCGACAAGTCGATCATGGGTGATCTTGGCAAGGGCAGTTTCCATGGAGTGAGGGGGCAGAAGCCAGATTCGAGAGGGTCCAGGGAGGAAATGGCAGATAAGAGGTCCAGGCAGCGGGACTAGACAACATGCTCCAGAAGCTTAGAGACAAAGGGAAGGAGGGAGACCGGCCGGTAACTAGAGGGGTTGGATGGGTCCAGGGTGGGCTTTTTGAGAATGGGAGAAACAGTGGCATGCTTGAAGGCGGAGGGGAAGGAGCCAGTGGAGAGGGAAAGATTAATGACATGTAAAGGGGGGGGGCAACAGTGAGATAAATAGGGGTCAGGAGGCGGGAGATGATTGGGTCAAGAGGGCAGGTGAAGTGGTTTGAGGAAGAGAGCAGAGTGGAGTATTCCTCAAGGGAGGCCAGGAGGAAGGAGGAGAGGAGAGAGGAGGGAAGGGGTGGTGAGGGAGTGGGAAGAGGAGATAATAGGTCAGATAAACAATTTATAAATAAAGAATCAAATAAAGAGGAGTTAAGTAGGTCAGATAAAAAATTTCCCCCATACTTCAGTTACCCAAACTTCCATTTAATTTACATGTCTGCCTACACCCTAATTGGATTTTGAAGAGGAAAAAAAATCTATAATAAAAACAGACACAAAGACACACAAGGTGCATAAATAAGTAGGGCTGAAAATTGTTTTTGCTGTTCTCAAAAGTCTCATCAAGAACTGGGTTCTCGACAAAATTTTCGAGCATGAGAATGAGTCGAGAATCACCCAATTCTCAACCCATTATTGTTAGGGATGGGCGAACAGAACGGAGTTCGGAAATTCGGTTCAGTTCGATTCGGTTTGAAATTCGAGTTCGGTTCGGAAGTTCGGTTTGGTCGATGGAACAGACCAAGTTCGGTTCGAACTCTGAACTTCTGAACTGCGTTCGCCCATCCCTAATTATTGTGTGAGTCTCAAGAGTAAAGAAAATTCTCTGTGCATGCACAATGGCTGCCATGGCCATTCTGCGCATGCACGGTATCCCAGCAGCCATTTTGAACATGCACAAGCATTTTTAGCGAGGGGGCTGTGCATGTGCAGAAGGCTTTGGCAGCCATTTTTCATACCCCTATAGCACAAAGATGAAGGTGGAATCTGTTTTCCAACAGGCACTTTTGATCTTATCAGTCATATAAACAAAGCGCCAGGTACATCGCTGGCACTATATAAAAGTTACTACTACTACTACTACTCATCAGCATCAGCATCAGCATCATTGTTCTAAGTAGATATCTGAAAATAGCATATATGTTTTTCCTAAATAGGCGTGAAGTTGCCCTGTTAACATTAAACACTTAAGCAAAAGGGATTGATTCATTTTGCTTTCAGTAAATACAGGGAATTGGCTCAGTTAATTATATGCAAATCAGCTCCTCTAACAAACGTCTAAATAACTCAGCCTTGTCTTCATTAGCCTCGGAAACACAATGCATTTCTCAAGGACTTAGGCAAGGGATATTCATCAAAGTGGCTTGTAAGTCCTAATGAGTTTATTGATCTTTGACCTCTGTAGTTCTTCAAGGAGTAGTATGAAAAGAGCACATGAATGAGGCATTGTATTCATGAAGCACTAGCAAATATATCCCACTAGGAGTTGTCAGGATGGATGCTTTCATCCAATCATAGAGTTTGAGGGTAGTAATGGATCATTTAGTCCAACCTCCTTTTCAAAGGCAAGGAGCGCTATACCTACAGCATTGCAAACAGATATTTATCTAGCCATTTAAAAAAGGAAATAAAGAAACAGAATGTAGGATCTTCCATAACTGTCCTCCAAACCTTATTCCATTGCCTGACTTTTCGTATGGTTAGGAAGTTTTTTCCTAATATTTAATCAAAATCTATCTTGCTGAAATTTAGCAGAGTGATCCTAAACCCTGTGCACCACGCAAAAGGTTACAAGTGCGATGTGCGTGCAACCCTGGATAGGTAAGGTGGCATGCGTACAACCCATGCACAAGTTGTATGGAACGTGCGAGTTTAGGATCGGGCCCTAAGTCTATTGCCTCTTGACATATCTTCTGTGGTGTGAAGAACATGGGTATAATCAGGGGAAAGGGTGGGGGGCTGTCTCTTATACACATCTAGATGTGTATAAGAGACAGCTATAGATGGTGCAGAAATGACTACAATCAGAGGGTTCATCCTCACCAGCCACTGTTCTCTCCCGTTAATTGCAAGCGTGAGTACCTGGGACAGTCATTCACCAGGTAATTCAGTCGCCCTGGATGCCAGCAATTTGTCAAATACTCCCACTTAGAGTGCGTATGATGGTTGTTCCTCTTACAGTGTTTAAATCAACACAATGAGGAAAAGTTACTCTGACCTGCTAAAACTCATCCCAGCAGCCGCAATCAATTCCCACTGTGAAAATCCATTCTGTAGTCATTACACTCTTCCTCCCCAGATGGTTGTATGAGAAAAGCAGAACTATGAAGCCTGTTTGAAGCAATCACGTAATTCTTACTAANACGGAGTCTCCTCCAGTTTTCCAGTGGGTGTGTGATGGGTGGAGGTGGGTTTTTCGCGGGAGCATACATGCACCCCCAGCCATCCTGCTCGGTGTTCATACAGGTGGACACCGAGCAGACATCCATCCCCTCACCCACTGGTGGCTGTATACACAGACTCACCCCCCCTCCCCGCACAACCGCCTGATACTCAGCTGTACCTCTCTTTTTCAACTGACCCAGACCCTGCTGTCTCATTGCTGTCCCAGTGTTTGGAGGCCGTGGCGGAATGGATGTGGCAGAGCAGACTGAAACTCAACCCCGATAAGACGGAGGTGATGCTGGTGGGGAGAGCGAGGGAGGTAGTGGCCCCCCTGATTGGGGGGGTTCACCCTCCTATAGCCCAGCAGGTCTGGAGTCTGGGGGTGGTGCTGGATGCGGATCTCCGCCTGGAGTGGCAGGTGGACGTAGTCACGAAGGCGGCTTTCCGCCAGTTGCACCTGGTGTGGAGGCTGCGTCCGTACGTCTCCGGTACGGACCTGGCCTCCCTCATCCATGCCTTCGTCACCTCGAGGCTGGACTACTGCAACGCGCTCTACGTGGGGCTTCCCTTGTTCTTGGTTCGGAGGCTGCAGCTAGTGCAGAATGCGGCGGCCCGTCTCCTTACGGGGACGGGTCTCCGGGAGCACATTACACCCATGCTCTGGGCTCTGCACTGGTTGCCGATAGCATGCCGAGCCACATTCAAGGTTCTGGTGTTGATCTATAAAGCCCTTCACGGTCTGGGCCCTTCATACGTCAGGGACCACCTCGCGCTCCGCACCCCAGAGTGGCTCCTTCAGTCTGTCAGGGGTGCCTTCTTGGAGGTCCCCCGCGTTAAGCGGGGGGCCACAATGGAGAGGGAATTCTCAGTGGCCACGCCGCGCCTTTGGAACTCCCTTCTGGAGGAAGCCCGCCTGGCCCCAAGCCTGTTGACATTCCGGCGAAGCTGTAAACCTGGCTGTTTGCCCAGGCCTTTGGGGAGCGTGGGAGGGGGGTAGGGTTTTAGCTCCTCTACCTTATTTATTGTTTTAATTGAGGTCCCGGGCCCTGTTTTTTTATATATGATTGTTATTATTGATTGTTTTAAATTCTTTTTATGTATTATATATTTATTGTTGGAAGCCGCCCCGAGATGTTTGCAAGAGCAGCGGGGTAGAAATCTATAAAATAAATAAACACTGAGCAGGTGCAGGGCTTCTATGTAAAAATGGCCTTAGTTACAGGGAGGGGATTGTAGTAGAAAGAACAGCAGTTGAATGGGTGTACTGAATTTCAGGAAGGAGCAGAAAAAACATACAGTCAGAGATAATATGGATGGTGAGAGTCTACCTGCTGAAAGTCCACATGAAAATTTTCTTTCTTAAGATCAGTATTTTGAGGCTCGGAATTTTTATTCAAAGTTAGTGGAAGTCTGCAGTCAACTGCTGGTATGGGTTACATGTTTTCCTCTCTGCTCAATTGACAGAGGTTATGCTAATGTGTTTAAATTAGAGCCCAAATGAGTACTCCCCCCAATGGATATACTTGTCAAAAATACCCAAGGTCCCATGTTCACGACCTTTTCCCCCACTGCCACAAATGGGGAATATGTAGTGAACACAGATCCCTGATTATTCTCTAGTCGAACTAAAAATGGAGGCTGAGCCAATGAGGCTGACCCGCATACTTGCGCGCATCCACACACAAACCACACATCCCTCCATTGAGGGCATATTGTGCTGCATGGAATCTATTGGGGTGGGAGTGGGATGTGCACAGAATCCATGGGGCATTGTGATTGGCCCCAATGACCAATATCCGTTTATGTCATAACTCACTGGGTGCCCTTGGGCCAGTCACATTATTCTCTCAGCCGAACCTATCTCACAGGGTTGTTGTGAGGTTTAAAAGTTGTGTTAAATTTTTGCATGTAAAGCACTCCAAGTGCCATGGCAGGGGGGTGCTATATAAAATAAAGGTTATTATTATTAGTAGTAGTATCAGTATTAGCCGTATTATTATATAGGTTTTTTTGGGGGGGGGGTTTTGTTATTTTGGTCATTCCAGTAGTTTGGTTACAACATTTTGACAGCATTAGCATTATTACATATGAACAATTGCCAAAAATAACAAAGCTAGAGCTAAAATGCCATTTAATTTTTTTTTAGTAACCTAAATTGCCCGGAAACCCAATATAGTACCCCCAAACTTTCCCCAAATACAGCAAAGGAAAAAAAAATTGGGACCAAACAAGTATTTCACTATACCAGTTCATTGGTATTTTGACATTTTGGCAATTTGGGTAACTGATCAAAAACTGGTTCAGGAACCATAAAATACCTGAAATTTTTTGTTCAAGTACTGAAAATTCAAAGGGTATATCTGTTTTAGTGGGTACTTATTTCAGTTCTAATTGCTGACTCTTTTTTCCCCCTTCATCATTGAAAATATTGTCTCTTGCCATAAAGAGTATCTCAAAATCTCCCCCCCTCACCCCTTTTTGCATTATAGAGGGGGAAATGGTTTACGTGGTGCTATTTTTAAACAAGGTTTCTATTTTCAGCTGGTTTGGTTCGTTGGTGACATTTCAGTCATTTTGGCTGTACATTTACAGGGATTTTGTTTATTCATTTCTTTTTTCCCAGTATTTTGATAGGTTTTATAGTATTATTTTGCACTGAATAAATACTACAAAATTGACCAAAATACCAAAAACAAATAACAGACTAACCAAACTCCTTGAAAACAAGCAACCTAAATGATTGAAATAGTCCCAAACTCAAAACAAAGTACTCTAAACAACATGGTAATATTAGGAAGTACAGATGCACATTTTTAAGTTGCACGCAGTAATTTTCCTCAAGAGAACACATATTCTTCTTAGCCCGCCAAAGTTGAACTGGAAATTTTGAGAGTGTAATTCAGTCCGTTCTTTTCCATTTAAAACCTCTTCAATCAGCCCTTTCCTTCTAGCATCCTCACTGCCATTGATTTATTTTAATCAAAGTTCTCATGTTCAAGTGCCATAATTAGCTCTTGTCACTACTAATTCCCATCCCCTCGAATTTATAAATGGATCCAGAGTCCATAATGAAGAGTTCAGAAGCATTTACTCCCCTCAAAATAAGGGGAGTGAGATAAAGCAGAGGAAGAATTTCCTATAAAAGAACTTGGATATGATCAAGATTCAGAGAGGAATGCAAAAATGTTTCCATGTGAGTAGATTTAATGAATAGAATTGAAATAAATAACTGCTGCTTCCCGGAATCTGGTTGGATATTGTGGTAACCACGGTATCCAATATGTAGTTGGATACAGATTGGTATCTGTCTTAGTATTATCCATTAGTTATCCAGTTAATAGGACTATTATTTACCACATTACTAACTACTTCTTACTGCATTACCATTTACTGTATTGCCATTTAATTACCCTTTGACCTTTTTTTTTTTTTTTTAACTCCCTCCCACTGCCCGGACAGTTCCTGTTATACAGTAACATGGTAAGCTGCAACGCGGTAACTGGTAACTGGTAATTTGGTCAAAGGTAATTGGTAAACAGCAATATCCAGTATTTGGTTTTGGCAGTTAGCATCTGTAGTTACTGGATCATTACCAAATAACTGCCAAGCTATATGGATAGTAACCATGGATATTTTTTTATCCTATCTCCTTCAGTTCTTTAATGAAAATATGAGAGCTGAAATTCTCCTAGATTAGAGTTGAAATGAGTACCATCAAAAACAGACATACCTGACAAATTTCCAGTATCTAAACTGAGCTGGCAACATCGGGTTCCAGTCGGTACTCAGTTGCAACCCGATTTGGATACCTGACATCCCAGAATGCCGTCTTCTGGTCCTGGAATGTCAACATCCGGTTCCCATTTTTAAACTTCCGTTTCTATTTATTGACTTGTGACATCTAGTTATTGATTTTCTGTCCTGGAAAATCGACTTCCAGGGTAATTTCAGGCATGCTGGGCCCAGAGGCTCGCCATGCTGAATCACGGTCAGGCCTAACTGGAATCAGTCCGGCCATCCTTTAGACGTGCCGGCCTGATTCCTACCGCGGATTGGGGAGGGGGCAGGGTGGCACGACGTGTGACAGCACAGAGTGCCCCCACATGCTCCCCCGGACGGCTGCCCTCTGGGAGACAGACAGGCGCAGTGGCCAATCTGGCCGCTGTTCCCGATCCCGTCCTGTTTTCAGGACCACGATATGGGATGGGTCAAAAATAACATATGTAACGTTTGACCCATCCTGGATCGTGGCCAATCTCACCACAATTCTGGACCTCCAAACGGCTGGAGGTCCAGAACTGTGGTTATTTTTATCCCTGCCAGTGGTTCACTGTGGTGCACATCTGGAGGGGAGCAAACAGACATTACGGGAATCACGGCCACCACAGGGGATTCACTGTGGTTGACCATGGTCTTGTTTCATCTGAAATTACCCAAGGTCCCAGAAAGTCAACTGGGAAATTGACTTCCGACCTGATTTTTTTATTATTATTATTTTTTTTTTAAAAAGTCAGTTGCAGTTTTTCAGTTTTCTGCCCCGATATACTGATTGGTAATCAGAAAATTGGAACATTGGTACCGGAAGTCGCCAAATTTTCAGGTTTCCATGTACCTGATGTGGTACCTGGATAACCCATGGTGTTCCTGATATGGTACTGAAAAATGTGGGTATTACTCATGGGTATTAAATGAAGTACCCGTTTCAGTTATACCACTGAGGAATTTTCTCTGCCCTCTTTACCTTGTTTTCAAATGGATTTGTGTTTTGTAATTGATTTTATATTTGTTTATTATTATCAGGACTGAAACTTGGTATGCGGTTTTAGCCGAGGATCATGCTATTCTCTGTGGTTTACTGAGTACTGAGAGAGCATAATTTCAGAAGGAGGGTTGATGTACTCAGCTAACGAGTCCATTTTATCATATTTATTTATTTTATTATTGTTCTTTATATTTTCCTTCTCTTCTCCAGCACATCTTTACCATGGCAGTGTTTTCCACTACCATGGCAATGTTACCGAACCACATTTTCCCATCCCTACTGTCCTTCCATGCCCCACTACAACCCCTGCGATCAGCTGGGAGTGCCTCCCTGTGGGTACCACCTGATAGTCTTGTTCATACGGTGAGGGCTCGTAGGGAGGTGTTCTTGACTGCTGCTCCAACGCTGTGGAACTCCTTCCCCGTGAGGTTCATTTGAGTCTGGGCATCTTCCAGAGGTGGTGCAAGACCTTTTTATTTGTTAGAGCATTTGGCAGGCAGGGATAGGGAATGGGGGTTGGTGGGTGTTTGTTGTAGGAGTGTGCTGGGGAGGTTTAGGCTGCGGAAAGGTTGGGGGGTTGTTGTTTTTTTCTTTTTATGCTGTATTTATGTATTTTTAAAATCTGTTTTGTAAGCCACCCTGAACCATTTGGGAAGGACAGGGTAAAAATTGAACTAAATAAAATAAATACAGCTTCCATCATACAGCAGTGTTGGGCTGAAACGTGATTCTCAGTTTCTCATGTTTCTTGATGAGAATCACCTTTCTCGTTTTTCTCTTGCAAACGAGAATGAGATGAGAATCAGCTGGTTTCTCGTGGATAAAAATGAGAATCTCAAAAAACAGAATACCCAGTGCTGATGGGGAGGGAAGGAGGAGGAAGCTACATAGTTCCCTACCCAGCTTTCTTACCTTGTCTGGGGATGGCAGCTGTCTGGTGAGGAAAGCTTCCTGATGGCAAATTCTCATGAACAGGAGGGGGGAGAGCAGGAGAGAGCGGCAGGCTCAGCTGATATTTTCACACTGTGTGGGCTAGCAGGAGCCAGCAGCCAATAAAATTATGTCAAGCTGTGCTAAGCCCGCCTCTTTCCTTTTGCTCTCCCCCCTCCTACCTGGGAGTCCTTTCCAGATAGGAGGGGGGAGATCAGGATGGAGTGGGGAGATCTGGAGCATACCATTGGCTAGCAAGCATCTGGGCACCCAACAGAATGCTGACAAGCTGTGCTGAGTCCGCCTTTCCGCCCTCTTCAGCTCCCCCCTTCCCAACTGGAAACAGGGAGGAGTACTGTAGTTGGTTTGCTAAGTCATGTGATTACTTTGTCTGGGGCTGGAAACAGATAAATGCGCAGAATTGGGTTTTTTTCTCTGTCACGGAGAAGATGAGAAGAGAGAAGAGAAGAGCGAAAAGAAGGGAAGCAAGTGGAGAAGAGAGAAAATAGATAAGCGAGAGAGACAGACAGAATCCATTTTTATACGAGCTGCAGGAGCATGGGGGGGGAGGGTGTGCGCACAGTAGCATGGATGGCACATGGGTGCCAGTGCATACGGTCACACACCCACTCCCCATGCATCCCCACTCATGGAGCAACCTCTGTTTCCGCCAGTTGCTCCATGAGTGGGGATACGTGGGCGGTGAGTGGGGATTTGTGGGTCACGGGAGCACGCAAGCACCCCAACTCACCGCGTGCACACGGGTGGCACCCACTCATGTCCCATGCACTGGATCTGTGTGGCATGAGTGGGACTTTCTGATGTAAAAATGGCCAGAGAGACGCAGATGGGAGACTTGGCCTAGGATGCAGCACACAGTTTCACTGAGTAAATCAAGAAAAACAATTGAACAAGAAAGTGTCAAGACTGGGGGTTTTTAATCGATGTTTGTTTTTTCCTCGGTTCTTGTCAAGAAGCTTGATTCTTGATGAAGACGATGAAAATGGTGGAAATTTGCCAGCCAAAATCCCCACAGCAACAAACGAGCCTAGCATGCCCCGAAATTCTAGTGAAAATTCAACAAGGTTCCCAAAATGATGAGAATGTTGATTTCGGAACAGCTGATTCATTACGGCCCTGTTTCCACACCTGCTCATGCAAGATAACAGTACATCGATGTTAGATTGATGGCTACAGTTCTTAACCAATTAAATTCATTTTATTATTGGAAGCAAGGTGATAATTAATTAGCATTTTCCATGTGTCCCTGGCACTGACTGGGAATGGGGACTTGTCTCATGGGCTGAGATTCAGCAAAGAAATGTTCATCTCAGGCCAAATTAATTTATCGGTACAGTCACGTTCTCTCCCACTCGCAGGAGAGCAGCCTCGTTCTGCAGTGCACGAACAGCTGTGGAGAAACAATCACAGGTAACGAGTATATAGACGAGGAAGACTAAAGAGTCCCCTAGAGGCCATTTTCTGGTGGACTCTTTCAATTAGTCAGCAACTGCAGTGAAAACCATTTGGTGGCATCAAGCAAAACTTTCTAAGGATTTTCTCTGAGGAAAGAAGCGAACGGGCTGATTTTTTTTTTTTTTTTTAAAGCATTGGGGGATACTGAGCTAATTAAGGAGGCTAAAAGCTTGCAAATGCAGCTGCTTCAACTCTATAGATGGTGCAGAAATGACTACAATCAGAGGGTTCATCCTCACCAGCCACTGTTCTCTCCCGTTAATTGCAAGCGTGAGTACCTGGGACAGTCATTCACCAGGTAATTCAGTCGCCCTGGATGCCAGCAATTTGTCAAATACTCCCACTTAGAGTGCGTATGATGGTTGTTCCTCTTACAGTGTTTAAATCAACACAATGAGGAAAAGTTACTCTGACCTGCTAAAACTCATCCCAGCAGCCGCAATCAATTCCCACTGTGAAAATCCATTCTGTAGTCATTACACTCTTCCTCCCCAGATGGTTGTATGAGAAAAGCAGAACTATGAAGCCTGTTTGAAGCAATCACGTAATTCTTACTAACTGACAGCAATCTTCAAATCACTTGCACTGGAGTAGCAGGGGCAGCACTAGATAGATCCCATCACTGCACAGAAAGATTGTGCCCCCTCCCCCACCCATCATCTCACATCTCAGACCTGGGGTTTAGCAACTGGGAATTAATGAGATCCCAAGCTCCTTTCCTGCATTTCTCCTTTCCTGTACTTCAGTTTGTAACATGAGGAGGGGGTGCTTCCTTCACCCACACTGTTCACCTAATTCAGAGAAGAACAGAAATAGGTAACACATTTGCTATCAACGGGTAATACACCCACGTTTCTGAATAGTCGGTTGCCTGGTGGATATCCTAGTACCAAGTTGGGTGCCTGATTGTCCAAATATACTGAGTATTAACGTTACTGACTTACTGATTTCCTATTTTACCAACTGGTAAAAGGAAACTGGAACACCTTATCCCTACCCTTTTTTTTTGGGGGGGGGCGTTGTCCTATACCTTTCAGTGTGACTTGACATCATAATAATCCAGGAATGGGGTAAGCTATCCAGACGCTTTGGACCCAGGCTCAGAAGGGCCGACCTGGATTGGGCCAGGGCTCTGGCTGGTACCTCAATGCAGCCAATTTGGGCCAATATTTCTGGCATGAGGAGGGCTGTAGCGTGGATCAATCATGCCCAGCCATGTTGTTTCTGTGCCTCCAACTACATCTAGCCCTTACTAGGGATGTGCAAACCGAACCGAGTTCAGAAATTCGGTTTGGTTCAGTTCAAAAATCGAGTTCGGTTTCGGAAGTTCGTTTTGGTGGGCTGAACTAGTCAGGTTCAGTCAAATTTCAAACTTCCGAACTGAGTTTGTACATTCGAAACCGGTGTTTTAAGCTGTTTTTGGCTTTCCGAATTGGTTCCGAATTTACCGAACCATTCGGTCGAATTCGAGTTTGGTTCAGAAGTTCAGTTCGATCGACCGAACTAGTCGAGTTTGGTCTGAACTCCGAACTTCCGAACCGCGTTCACGCATCTCTAGCCCTTACGTCTTTTAAATGTTGAGATTCTTACGTAACAACAAACTTATCCTTGTTGGACTCTGATGAGTAGTGCCAGTCACATCCTTCAGGATCTCCCCTCCTCTGTAACTATGCTAAACACATGCACCTAAGACTTCTCACCTTCATGAAGACATCCCTGTCTCTTCCTCTGTGTCCCTCTCTTTGCCTCTCTCCTTATTCATTCTAGATTCTAAGGAATTCTACCCTGTTGATCCTGTTAGATCGTTTAGTGGACTTTGATCCAGTTGATCCCACGGTGATGTTGACATGACTGCAGGACTTGGCAAGCGTGCGTGTGACTGCTCTTGAGTCTGCGTGAGTCAGGGAGAACTTGAGTCAGGGAGATACCAGAGGGTGGTGATGGGCTTGTTGTCTTCTCAGGATGTCCCCTGAGGGGTCACGCTGGGTTCTATTCTCTCTCCCCTCTTGTTCAGTGTGTATCTGAGGCCTCTGGACAAGATTATTCAGAGGTTTGGGGTAAAGTGCCATCAGAATTATGATGACACCGAGCTCTAATGCTCTTTTTCATCTGACCCAGGTCCTGCATTCCTGATGCTTGCCCGATGCCTGACTAGTGTCAGAAACTGTATGAGGATGATCCAATTGAGGCTGAATCCAGACAAAACCAAGGTGATGATGGTTGGCCAGCCTTGTGACCTGGATGGTTGGCTGGCCTTGGGACACCAGCTATTGATGGAGTCTGGTCCTCTCTGGTCAATCAGGTTCTCAGCCTCGGAGTGCTTAAAAAAGCATGTGACCAGCGGACATGAGGGATTTTGGTGCGGTTTCATGTGTGGTTTCTCTGGTTTGGTGGTAGGGGCATGAGAGTGGGTAGGATGGGTTTTGTGAGTGTTGGGTAGGGTATTTTTTAGGTGTTTTTGTATTAGTTTTAAATGTGTTTTTTTTATGGTTTATAAGCTGCCCTGAGTCTCAGGGAAGGGCGGCATATAAATTTAAATAAATAAATAAATCCTCTTGTAACAGGGACCTGTCTCTATAATTACAATTATTCAATGACAGGCCTATTGCCAGAAAAACAAAACAAAAAAAACCTACAAACAACAAAAAGAAAGAAAGAAAGATGGTTATTAATTATTATTATTATTATTATTATTATTATTATTATTATTATTATTATTATTATCATTATTATTATTATTATTATTATTTTATTTAATGTTTTTGAATATTTGGCCCATGGCCATAAATAAACATACTTACTACTTACTTTAATTATTAACTATTAATTATTATGTTCTACTGGATAATGTGTTGGACTTGAACCTGGGAGACCAGACTTCAAATCCTGTCTAAGCCATGATTGGGTAGTTTCGGGCAAGTCGCTTTCTCTTAGCCTCTGTTCTTGATCTGTAAAATGGAAATAATAGTGACCTACCTTGAAGGGTTGCCATGATAGTGAACGAGATAAGGATTGTAATTCTCTTTTGAACTCTGAAAGCACTGTATAAATAATTTTTAAAAGGGATCAATACCTTGTGTTTTCTCTCTTGATTCAGCACATGATCTACGTTCACAGAAACATTTAGCTACTTTCCATGTAATTCCAATTTCTTGATCCTGTTATTCAGCAAAAATACTGTAGGGGCCTGATCTAAATCCCATCTACATAAACAATGATTTGGCTGAGTTCCATTTAATTTCAATCTTTTATGCATATGACTCAGGAGGAGCCCGAGTTTCTTGGGGCCTTTCTAATATCTTCAGTAGGCTTCAGATCAGACACCATTCTGCTCTCTATTTAAGAGGTTCTCAAACTGTGGACCTTAGTGGGGTCACATTATCTGCTGATGGGGATGTGATCACTATTTATTCATTCATTTGTTGGTTAGTTGGTTCATTCAAGCTTATACCCTGTCATTCCCCCCTAAGACTCAGGGCAGCTTACAAAAAAACCCCATATAAAACCATATAAAATATATTAAAATCCCCCCCAAACCTTACCCCAACTCCCTAGAAATCCCCCACCCAAACCCTAACCCACATGCCAAATGCTTGGACAAGGAGAAAGGTCTTATATTGCCTCTGTAAGTTATCTCAAAATATCTGTTCTTTGCATCACTTGGTAAATGTCAGAGGGTCAGAGGATTATATTTCAGTATATGTATAATTATAGGGGGCAAAAAGGTGTGCATCCCCTCCTACTACAAACTGAGATGACTATTCCTAGAGAATACCATATCCCCCAAATTTGTCCAATTCAATTCATGCCTGATGAAGCAGATATGCACATTTAATGATTCATTGATTTAATTTCATTTTCATTTTGATCCTTCCCTACCCCTGAAGGTTTGGGCAGCTATCATCATCATCATCATCATCAAAAACATGAAATACAAAATAAAACCCATAAAATGCTAGTTAACTCCCCACCCCATCCCAGGATCAACCCCTGCCTGTTGAATGCCTAGCCAAATAAATACATCTTGTACTGCCTCCAGCAGATGAACCTCCAAGAGAATGGAATTCCAAAGCCATGAAGCCACCACTGAGAACACCGATCTGCTATCTGCTGCAATGGTAGAACTTGCAAAAGGGCACCCTCGGCTGATCTTAGAGGCTGTGAGGAACATAAGAAAAAGTCCTTTAGATATGTAGGGCCCAGACCTTTAAGAATTTTATATGTCAAAGGAGCACCAAATATTCATCTGCCTATATTATGTTCATTTGAGGGAGATCTGGCTGAACCCTTTGCTGGAAGGTAAGGGGTTCAATCGCGCGCAACTCCTGGTGCACTTAGCTAATCTTTCAAACCCCAATGATCTATTATCTCTGTGAACGTTCCTCATCTTGGTAGCCAAACAGCGGGTGATGATTAGATTTCAACTAAACAGACTGTATCCAATGCAGGCAGTTTAATTTAGGGCCATCTGGGGTTCCCCAACTTGCCAAGGGTTAGGCTGATGATGGTTATTTTGACAACAAAGTATAACTCACAAAATAATGGGGGTATCCTAGCAGCCAATCAGCAGAAGATGATTAGATTATGATTAAATGGAACAAATCTAGTGCAGGCAGCTTAACTTAGGGCTAGTTGGGACTTTCCAACTTGCCAAGGGTCGGGCAGACGGCAGTTACCTTGGTAATCAAGTATAAAATATCAACTGAAGTGGCTATCGCAATGCGTTTTCTTATGCAATTCTATTTTGTATTTTACAAACTGTTTGGAAACAATTTTAACATGAATTTTAATAGTTGTGATGTGACAGTTTGGTTTTTTTTTTTATTTACACTGTTCTTGAAGGCCATGGTAGAAGTCTGTGCCAATTAAAATCTTACCTTACCTTATAGGTCAAAAACAGCACCTTGAGTTGTACCCGGAAAGCTATTGGCAGCCAGTGAAGATTCTGGACCACTGGTGTAATGTGTTTTGCTGACCCACCACCGTCAAGAGATAGGCCACCACATTCTGCATGCTGAAGCCACTGAACAATACTTAAGGGTAGAAGAATGAATGCATTGCCATAGTATTTATTTACTAATTTGTTTGCTTGTTTTGATTTTTATCCTGCCCTCTTCCCTGAAGACACATGGCGGCTGGCATCACCATAACACCTAAAATACAAAAGATAAAACCCATAAACCCCCATAAAATAGTTACAAGTTATAACTTCCAGCTATCATGTTCAAGCTCCCCGGTGAGAGAGGGGGCTTGAACATGGGGGATTGGGGAATGGTTGGATGTGCCAAGACTCCTTTGTGAGAGGAGGAGGTGTAGGGTGTAGGCACAGAGGTTTGTGGGTGGTTGGGAAGGTTGGGATTGCCTCAACCCTCCAGTCAGACAGGATGATATTGGCAGGAATGGGGAGTGACTGTACCCTGTGAGGGAGGGCAGGCATGGTGTGGAGGGGGTGTTGGAGGAGAATGGTATTGTACCAGGGCATTCCCCCTCCCCCCATGAGAGGGGGTATGGGTACTAAGGAAGTGAGGTATGATTGCCCCCCCAGTTAGAGGGGTTGTGAGGAGGGAAGTACAAGGTTTATGGGGAATAGGGAGGGAAGGGGCATTGGGATATGATAAAGGTGGGGAGACGTCTCCTTCTCTACCCTGGCAGATATTCTGCAGGGGGCTGAGGGATAGGCGGAGGGCAGAAGACTTCCAGTCCCTAGGTTGAATGTTGTGGATGGGGGGACTGCAGCAATGGAGGTCATACTGGGTAGGGGGAATTATGGTTCGGGGGGACAGCGCCATCTGGGGGGGGGATACTTGGTGTCTGTCCCCCCTCTCAGTCCCCTGGACAGATGAGGGGGGGATCGGGGCTAGGAAGACCTCGGGACTTGGATTCTGTCTGGTCTCTCAGGTTGAGAGGGAAGGGAAGGGGATAGAGGGTCAGCATGGCTAGGGCAAAAGGGGGGGAGTAGCCGAGGGTTCACTCGGGTTTGCTCAAGGGGGTGGCAATCTCTCTCTGGTAGTAGCGAGGCTCCCGAAATTCCCCTCAGGATAGTAGGTGGGCTTTCCTTGCAAGTTACAAGGCAACCCGTATCATCATAGGGGGAGAGAGAGAGATAATGCCAACCAGGGAGGGAATAGGAAGTGGGGAGGGTCAGCCTTACAACACAATCGTAACAATGAGGCCAGGGGCCTGGGGATCCCAATCTCCAAAATGTGACACACGGTGAGGGTAGAGTGAGACAGTGCAGGGACCAGGGGATGCAGGGCCAGGGATGCGAGGGGGGCCCAATGGGATAAAGGTAAGGGAAAGGGAGGTGGGGGTTGTCCCAGGGACTGGAAAGGGAAGAGGGATTCACAGGCGCAACTAAAGGAAACCGGAGGTTGGGGGCTCGGGGCTTATTCTAACAAGGCACAAGGGGGAAAGGCAACCAGAGGTGTTAGGATTACAATCAGCAACAAGTAATACAGGCTTCACAGGTAGATAGGAGCACAATGGGGGAACACACAGTAGACACCAAACAAGTCACCACTTTGCAATCAATCACTTAGCTTTCAGCAGGGTCAAAGGCAAGGGGGCCAGCTTCTCTCGCGATTACTGGCAGGGAGCTAATGTCCTGCCGGTGCTTTTATAGGCCTTCGTTATTGAGCCCCTGAAAGCCCCGTCCCCTACGACGTGCGTCGCGCCGCTGTGCGTTTGCTAGGTTGGGGCGGGGCTTGTACGTTCTCTTGTGATGCATCCCCCTGCAGCGGGGATGGGGCTGGCGGCGCGGTGCCTTGCCGCAGGGGCGGGGCTATGTTCCGTACTGGGGGAAGTTCTTCCGGGGTTTCCCCTAGGTTTTTCCTTGCGCCCCGCTTCGCCCCCCGAGCCCGGCCGTGCAGCATTACAGTTTGATGCTGTTGAACAGGAGGTCAGTAGTGAATAAGTCATCTACCATCCAGGAATCTATCCTGGATTGGGCTGCTGACTTCATGTGCATAATAGACACCTGGCTAGACAGTGAGTCAGGGCCAGTTTCGGTTGACCTTGTTCCAACTGGGTACTCTGTGTAGCACCAATCCAGACCCAAGGGATGGGGGATGGAGGAAGTGTAGCCATTCTTTTTAGGGACACACTGCCCTTCAGGAGGTTTCCAGTGCAGCCCATGCCTGGTATTGAAGGCCTCCAACTTGTGTTTGATTTAACTGGGGACAGTTTCGGGGTGCTGTTGGTATAGTGTGCACCCCACTGTACAACAACATCCCTGACTGCTCTAGCTGAGATGGTGCAGGTACCTCCGAGAGTGTCAGGGCTGGGGAGGGATCACTCCCGGGTGCAGGACCCCGGGGTACTATTGAGGGGGCTCTTCAGGGTTGCGGAGATTCTCCGTCTCCCAGTGCCGCCCCGTACTACTGCTGCTACAGCAGTGGAGATGGGTGGCGCAACCAGAGATGCAGCAGGTGGGGCTGATGATAGCGGGGAGAGTCGCATGCCCCGCCTCCTTGTGTGGAGCATCGGGGCCGTCACCTTGCTGAGATGCTCTGCAGCATGTGGGGCCACTCTGACACTCAGAGCGCCTGAGTGGGAGTTCTGAGCATACATAAGGGCTAGGGAGCCCTTCTAGCACCGCCGGTGACCAAAGCTTGGTGCCTGTGAGACTGGCCCCTGGTGTGAATTGTGGAGCTTCTTCTTGTGTGCTTTCCTATTGTGGTTTTTGGATTGTGGTCTTGAGTGGACTGACTGGTGTGTGTGTCTGTAGTGATATGGTGTGTCCTTCCCTTCCACCCTTGCCTGGGCCCTTATCCCTGAGTGCTAGCCCTCTCAAGTCCACATCTTCTCTTGAGTCTCCCTTTACCTGTATCCCCCCCCCACACACACAGAATCCCCTTCCCTCATTGTATGGGTGTGGTTGTGTCATGTGATATATGGGCCTGTACTGTCACCACTCCCAGTGATGATCTTTGGCTGGACTTTGACCCATATAGCCAATACAAGATCCTGAGGAATTATTATGTGCAGCCCCCTCCTGGCATGAGTAGACTCTCTAGCCCCCTGTTCCTTGTAGTGCCTGGCAGCTGGAGGTGGTCTTGAGATCCCCCAGACATTGTTTGGAGGGACTTTAAAATCCACCCTGACACTAGCAGGGATGGCTGGTGGGTTTTGAGGTTGGAGGGGCAGTAAGACTGAGCCTAGGGGTGGAACCAGGGCAATGGTGGGCGGAGCCAGGGCAATGGTGGGCCAGTGGCATTGCATAACCCAGCAGCAAGGAGTTCCCAGAGTTAACATTGGATGGCCATTGCACTGCTTAATGCTGGGACGCTGCTGTGTGAAGCACTGCCACTGGGGGATAGTAGTAGTAGTAAATTTATTTGTTTGGCCATAGGCCGTAACAAAATTAAACACATACAACTTGCATAAAAAACAACTCAAGAAGTGATACAGGGTGTCCAAAATAGACAAGGAAAATAAAATTAAGATTAGTAGTTATATTACATAGCCTTATCATTCCCGGGACTTATGGCGGCAGCATTTGACCCCTGCTATGGCATCTTCCGACATTATGCTTTGCCCTACACAGGGCTTAACAATGATACTTAACCTCTACATGAGCTACTGGCATTTGCAGTCATAGGGGTTGTTAACAGAGTGTGTCATTAAACAATACAATATTCAACAAGGCAATAATTGTCGATTTTGCTGTTTACAGGGTCAAAAAATCAGGCAAAGGAAATCCGTGCACTTTTGGTGTAAACTCAGGGGGCCTAAGTATGACCTTGTGTTGGCCCCTAGGAAGGCACCAGCCTTTTAATGAGCACTGGTTAAATTGGGCAGATGGAAATACCAAAAGACCCCAAGGGGTCCTTTGCATATAAACACACTTAGTAGAGGAAAAATTTAGAGTGTAATAATAAATGCCGATGGGATGCCTGTCTGTTGATTGCGCAGCTTCTATTCCAGGTCCACCCCACTGAAAGGATGTCCCAGTAGTAGTACTGTGATCAGCCCTTACCTAACCTACAAATGAAATTAAATAATCGGGGGGAGCACTGGGGGATAGAGAATCCTCCTACTGGGGTCCTATATGCTCTCTTTCCCACCGGGTCCAAATTAACCATAGTAGGTTAAAAAAATAGATCATGTTGCCATCGCCTACCTTTATCCTGAACCCTCGAATCCTCGATTTTCATGGCATGCTTGGCCACCCGTAGTCTTCCGAAGGTGTAGGCTTGGGACAAGTCTTCCTTCTGGCTTGGAGAACTTGGGAGGAATGAGCTAGCTCCCTGTTCTGTGACAAGCCAAATCAGAAGAGAATGAAAGGGAAGAGAAAGACAGGACAGAGGGGAAGTAGAAGGGAAAGGTTTGAGTTTTGGAGCACGAGAAGAGGAAGGGGGAAGATATAGGTTCAGTGGGGTACAGGGGAAAAGGGTTTCCTTGTTGTCTGCAGCATTCTCTTCTGCCGCACTCCTACCTACCTACTTTCTCCTATATTCACAAGGAGAGTGAGGCGAGGTGTGGAATCATGCCAGATCTCAGGCAAACTAGATAGAAAAAAGAAGCAAATTAATTTAGATGTTTGCATTTTGAGTGACATTTTAAATTTTGCTTCTTTGTGGACCTCTTCCGCAAAGAAGCGGTCCAGGACCCTCCCAATCCCCATGCCATCACTTACCATTATCCTGAACACTCTTCATTTTCATGCTCTCCTTGGCTGCCTGTAGTTTTCTAGCGTAGGCTCCCAGTCCATTCACTGTTCAGTCCCACATCTAGTCTTCTTGAGGCCTCTAGACACAGTGTGACTTCAGGCTTCATTGGACCTATAGAAGTCCTGTAATTCCTAAAGTCAAACACTGCATCTGGAGGCAAAGTGGTGATGGGCCCAGTTGGTGTAGAGGTCCCTGTGGCTGGGGTTCTGGAGCCCACGTGATTTGTTGGGGGTGCCCTCAGACTTTAGGGTGTCTCCAGGCCCTGGGCATGCCCCTGCCCCCAAGGAGAGGTTCCACCCTCCCAATGAATGCCCACTGTCCTTGGGGGCAAGGGTGGATCCAAAGCCACCTACTCTTAATAACTAACTACTTCTAAACTACATTAGCACTAACGTTTTTAAAGAACTACCATCTAAACATAAACTAAACAATTTTAAAGAACTCTAACAAGTGTTTAACTATTTATCCTTTTTTTTCCTATGAACTTTGTGGCTCGATGCCCCTGCCCTAGCCATGGGCACACCCCTGCCCCCAAGGAGAGGCTCCACCCTCCCAATGAATGCCCACTGTACCTCTCCTTGGGGGCAAGGGTGGATCCAAAGCCACCTACTCTTAATAACTAACTACTTCTAAACTACATTAGCACTAACGTTTTTAAAGAACTACCATCTAAACATAAACTAAACAATTTTAAAGAACTCTAACAAGTGTCTATCTATTTATCCTTTTTTTGTTATGCACTAGCACTTTGTTGCTTGCTCTGTGTCCCTGCCCTGGCCATGGGCCTTCCCCTGCCCCAAGAAGAGGTTCCACCCTCTCCCAATGAATGCCCACTGTACCTCTTCTTGGGGGCAGTGGTGGGTCCATGGCCAGGGCAGGGTCATACCTCTAAACTGCTTTTACTTCTACACTACATTAGGACCAACAATTTTAAAGAACTCTAGTGTTAAACTCTAACCTGTTTAACTGTTTACAGATTAACTGTAGCTTAAGACCTAACTTTTTAACTCAACTTTTTTAACTTAAAAAGGAAGCATGCTTATCTTTACCATGGGATGTCCTCTGCCGGCTCTCATCCTCACACTCACAGCTTCCAGAAATGCCTCCCTCTGCCTTGTGTGCCGTCGATGTCACGTGGTGCCCTTTGGGTGCTGGGTTTATTCATGGTGTTGGTTCTGCAGTGCCATTCCTCTCTGTGCTCTGTCCTCGAAGAATCCTGGGAAGCATTACTTGGGTACAGCGTCCACGTTGGCATGAGTCTCCCTAATCAGGACAAAGACCATGCAGGCTGGAGCTGGATGGATGCAACACAGGTCTTCTCATTGTGTGGGTCATGGTCCAGAATAGATCATCTTCATGTCTGTTCATCGCCTGTACTGGAAATTTGCTCGCCGTTCCTTGTGTTGGGCAAACAGATCTATTGTTTTGTTGTTGAAGTCTGGAATGTCCCTGACCATGGCTTGCTCAATAGACAGCATTGCGAGAGCATTCAGACGGTCTTCTGTCATGGTACTTCTCAGAAAAGTTTAAATTCTTTTTAGAGCTCAGAAGCTTCATTCTGCTTCAACAGTTGTGAGAGGCATTGTTATGACAATCTTCAGCAGTTTAACCACCTCTGAGAAAGATTTGTTTAAGTCGTCATCGGTCAACAAAGCAAGTAGCAGAGACAACTTTGGCAGAATGGAATTCTGACCTGTCATACAGAGTCCCAAGCTCACTCCTCAGTCGGTCTTGCTCCAGCATTGGGTAGGCTTGCGTTGCTGCATTAATGCTTGGATGGGAAAGCATTCACTGTGCCTTTGAAAAAAGGTGCCCTGCACCAAAGTTGCACACTCTAGATGTTTCGTGAATTGAAATCTGTCATGTACATGAGAGTTTATAATATCACACACTTCCACAGCGATCTGTTCTAGCGTGTCCATGCTAGGTGCATTTCTGCACGTGTGAGTGTTCTCCGGCAGCTCCGAGTGCAGAGTTCCAATGGAGTTTCTCACTTTATCGATGGTTCTTACAAAGTCAGTAGTATATCTTTGAATACCTACAGAGTCAATGTTTTTGTGGTTTTTTTAGTTCCTTGCAAAGTATGTCCACATGCGGCATGATTCTGTGGAACACGGACAAGAAGTAGGGGAACTCTCTGTCAGATTCTAACATGGTCATGTATGACCTGACCTCAATACCAGTCTTGGCATCATGAGTCAGACTATCTAGTCGTATTTGTTCAAAGCACTCTCTGTGCTCATAGATGACCTCGACTGTCCGCACACTGACGTTCCAGCATGTTTTAGCTACTTTGGGGAGTCTTCTCTTCACCACCGCATCCATTACTTCAGTCCTTTTTGGAGAGGACCTGAAGAAAGTAGGGATACCAGACAGACTTTTGAAGAAAATCCTTACTTGTCTTATTTGGGATACAGCTTGCTGCCAAATAAGGTTCAGCTGATGGGCAAAACAGTAATTGAAGTGTGCGTTTGGGTATACATCTCTTATCTTCCTATGGACTCCACCATGCTCTCCACGCATCACGCTTGCTCCATCATAGCTCTGAGCTATGTGTTTCTGTTTGTCAGAGTCCTTTGGGAGAGAAGCACTGAGGTTTTCAAGCAAGAACTCACTGATTGTTTCTGCACGGGAGTCTGTCAAGTATGTGAAGCTGAAAAAACGTTCCACAGTTCCACAACCCCTGCCATCGATGTAGTGGAAAATAATGACAGACTGGCAGATGGTTGATACATCTGTGGTGTCATCAGCTTCAATAGCCACAAAATCTGCATTTTTAATTTCAGTAATTATGTCGTCACGAGCAATTTGCAACATGTCGTCCAGGAGTTCATTCTGCATGGTTTTCAAAGTCCCGTTGAAGACAGTTGCAGTCTTCAAATGTTGCTGTAGCGTACTGTCAACTGTGGCAATTAAATCTATTGCACCTTGAAAAACCCCTGGATTGACAGATCCCTCGCTTTTGTCATGTCCACGCAACGCCAATTCAAAGTCACCACAGAACTTTATGCAGTCTATTATTCTGAAGATGATGTATCCATTTTGATCAATGTCCTCATTGTGTTTCCTTACAGCCACATGGTAGCCTTTGTTGAGTCCCTCTGAGATGTTTGTTTTTCCCAACTGTGACAGGTTGAGGCAGTTGTCAAGGTGGCTTTTACAAGAGTCATACTTCTTTGCCTTCTCAGACAGGTGCTTAATGTCCTTGACTCCCGTCTTTGTTTATGCTGCATCACCACCAAGCAGCAGGCAAGGAAAACAGAATAGCGACTTCTTAGATACACTGACACATAGCCACCAGAACCTCTCATACCAGGATACGTGGAACCTGCATGTATAGCCTTTCCCGCTGTCCTATGCAGCTTGTTCGATTTGCAGTTCTGGATGGTGAGGTCCCATGTCTTTGATCTGCAGTTTCTCTTCATAAGTCAGTGTGGTGAATGGCTTCGCGAGAAGAGCATCCACGGCATTCATTTTTGAAGTGTAGGCTCTGAAAAAAAAAAAAGATGGGGATTTGGCACTAGCAGAACTCTCTCAAAGATATTAACATCCCCCCCCAACCTTGCCTTTTGGCCCTCACCTTAAAGTGATGTCTTAATGTGTAAACAATAAATAAATAAATAAATAAATAAATTTCACATACGGAAACTGATCCTTTTTATATAATCCACTGTCCCATGCAAAAGTTAACCCAGACAGTAAAAAAACCCAATTTATTGAATACTTTATTTAGAAACAATTTTTTAAAGTTAATATTTATCCTACACTTGGTCTTTCTGGGGACAAGAAGAAACCACCGGAGACAATCAGTTAGAGCCTCCATTAACTTACATAGTATGTGTACAGTGCTAAAGTAATCAAATGTGTTGACTAATGCTTTCTTGGAGTGCTTGAAAGAAATGTAACTGTCCACTCTTGATAGATGCACTCCATCTACATCATAAAGGAATAGCTGATGTCTTGAGAAGCTATGCCAGATTGTAGTAGCCCTCCTTTCATCATGCAGAAAAGCATCCACTAGTCTGTTGACATTTCCCATCGATTTCCTCAACCGACGAAGTGCAGCAGAATCAGTCGGGCTTGGCCTTGCATTGCTATTTACTGCTCTTTCAATTAAATCTGACACCAAGATGTTGCTCCTTGGAAAGAAGTGGATAATACGGCGGAAATCATGTCTCATGGCAACCACCAACTCTACACCGGTGAGGTCGCCCACATCATTTCCACCACAGTGGATCATGATTCCCATTGGAGGTGGAACATCACGTCTCCTCTGAATCCTATCCAACGTTGGAATGATCTCGTGCCATCGCATGCCTTCTCTTCCGAACCACCAGATGTTATAATTCTGGTTGCCTGAGGAAAAGGTAAGCCCCTCTTCACGGACAAACTGTTCCAAACGGCGAATGTAGGAATCGCCAATGAACCAGATAACTTCTGCCATACTTTGGATCAGGATACAAACACAATGAAAGTGCAATCCACAAGAGTAGCACACACACGAGAGACAGACACAGGGGTCTGGCCTCTAACTCCAAGTTACTGCAGAGAAATGGTACAGAATTGCAGGTGTTGCAATACCAGGCTGCTCTAGACCAGCATTCCTAGTATCTACACCCCCAAATGCCAGCATTTTGAAAACACCAGATCAGAGGATTAACAGTTACATCTGAGGATTTCAAACCCCCAACTTTATCACAAGCATCATTTCCAGCTTCTTGAAAACACCTGAGATCACAGGCCTGTTTTTAACAGTTTGCATCTGTTCGGGGCACCATTTCAAGCAAGCTAGGCCCCTGAAGACCAGAATTCCTAGCACCTACAGCAACAAATGCCTGCCCATGCAAACAGGTCTGCTCTGAGCATAGGTCCTGTGCTCAGAGTAGGCCTGTATTTAACAGTTTGCATCCTTTTGGGGCACCATTTCAAGCAAGCTAGGCCCCTGCAGATCAGAATTCCTAGCACCCACAGCACCAAATGCCTTCCCATGCTCAGAGCAGGCCTGTTTTTAACAGTTTTTAGAAGGCACTTATGAGATATGCTGGTTGCAGGGCTGCATTGGTTCCAATACATCCCTGCAACCTGCATATCTCATAATTGATCATTAAATTCATAATAAATTCACAATTAATTAAATTCACAATTCATAATTAAAACATACTGGTCACTGACATTCCCCCTCCTCCCAAGACAAGTCCCCCGGCCCCTGGGTCCCCAACGTACTCACCAGCAGTAGGAGGACTGAGCCCAGAAAGGGCAGGCTGAGCTCGGTAGCGTCTTCTTCCCACGGCACAAAACAAGGATAAGATGAATGAATGATGATGGGCTTCTTCAACGATGATGGACCCACTTGGCAGTGCCAAGTGGGTGGCACACTAAAACTGTCTACACTACCTATCTAACTTGCTTCCTTGAGATAATTATTATTAAAAATAATAAAATACTAATACTCACACACTATCTATCTAATCTAAATCCTGGAATGGATTGGGAATTCAGCCGGATAGCCAGCCAAACTCACTGTCTCTCAGCCAACTAAGTCACTCAGAGAGAAAGAGAGATAAAATGGTGCCTGGTCTGGAGTTTATATAAATGTTCTCTGTGAGTCTCTGCAGCAGGCACCACCCTCTCACACCATGTAAGGAAAAGCCCGCGCTCAGAGACTCACCCTGTAATTTAAAAGTAAACATATAACACACAGTCACCAAGCTCTCAGTCCACACACACTCGTCCCACCCCCCCGCCTGTTGTTCCACCAATCAGACTGTCACAGACATGTGACACCCACCTCGTGCATCTGATAGAGTCCTGGCTGGACGCGTTGTCAGGACTGACTTTGGCTGATCTTGTTCCAGCCGGGTACTCTGTCCAGCACCAACCCAGGCTGGACGGTCAGCGGTGGTAGGAGCATAGCCATTATTTTTAGGGATGGTTTGACCGCTCTGAGGCTTTCAGTGCAGACCGAGTCCAGGATAGAGGACCTCCATCTTGTGTTCGATTTGGCCAGCAATGGACCGGGAAGTCCATCCGAGGACAGATTGGGGATTCTGCTAGTGTTCCATGCACTCCACTGCATGGCAGCATCCCTGACTGCTGTAGCAGCTCTGGGCTCTGATTCAGTCTTTAGGTCTCGTGGGATTATTGTCTTGGGGGGACTTCACTATCCATGCCAAGGTCAGATTGTATGGGGCAGAGCAGGAATTCATGGCAACCATGGCAACCATGGGTCTGTCCCAGGCGATGGTGAGCCCAATGCATGGGGGGGGGGGCAATACTCTGGACTTGGTGTTCTGCACCGACCTTGAGGCAGGAGGTCTAATGATAGGGGGTGTGGTGTATCGACACATGCCTGCCTGATTGTAGAGGTGCGGAACAGATTAGGATGGTCTGCCCCTGGAGACTCATGAAACCAGAGGGGTTCCCGAATGCTCTGGAGGATATGCCTGGAGACCTCAATGGCCACACCATCAATGACCTCTTGGCCTTCTGGAATGATTGACTGGATGAGGCCATTGATCAGGTGGCTCCTAGGTGTCCACCTCCAGCATTTTGCCACCACAGGTCTCCATGGTTATGGAGGGCCTGAGGCAGTTGAAGCATGAGGGGAGGTGGTTGGAGCAATGGTGGTGCCATACTCATGCTCAAGATGATCAATTATGGCATTGAGTATTTTTGAAGACCTATGCTGTGTGGGCAGCAAAGAAACGGTTCTTTGTTAATCTCATAGTGCCTGCTTAGTCATGTCTGGCAGAACTGTTTGGGGTGGTGAGGGGTCTGGTCAGTCCGGCCTGTCTCTGCCTGGAACCGGATTCATCCAAGGCCTGCTGTAACATATTTTTAGTGTACTTTGCAGATAAAATTGCTCGCATTCAGCATGACTTCAACTCGGCCATTTCAGAGACAGTTGCAGAGCCAGAGGTTCAGAATCCCCTGTCTGGTCAGAGATTGTGGGATTAATTTCAATCAGTGAAACCTGCCGAGGCAGTGGATGTGCTGGGTCTGTTCAGGCCACTACTTGCAAATTAGATCCATGCCCATCCTGACTGGAGAAGTCCAGCAGGGAGACTTTGGGGCTGTTGCTGGCTGAGGTACTCAATGCCTCCCTGTGGGAGGGCAGGTTAACAGAATGCCTCAAGGCGGTTCTTGTTCAGCCCTTGATCAAGAAACCTTTGCTTGACATTGATCTACCTGCCAGCTATCCACCTGGGGCCATCATTACTAGTACATTGCGATGTCATTCCACCGCATCAAGAAACAGCCACTCCAGTCTCAGGACCCACCATCAGGGTTCTGGGGCCAAGTTACTGGCAGGGAGGGCTGTGGCCAATACCTAGAAGCTGCCACTCTAGCCCCAGGAGCCACCGTCATGGGTCTGGGGTCACCGTTCCTTGCACAGAGAGCCTTTTTCTGAACGCCCGAACAGGACTGAACTGAACGGCCAAACCCAAATGCAGCAAACAAACCAAATGGTCAAACCAAACGGGCGAACCGGACCGGACCCAACCGAACGGCCGAACCCAAACCGAGATATGTTCGCCCATCCCTAGAGAAGGGATAGAACCAGGAGGAAGAGATGTCAAGGGCCAGAGAGAAGGGGGTCACATGCAGAGGACGGAACCTCTTAAACATCCTCTACAATAAGGGAGATTGACGCTCAGCATGGAAGGCTGAGTTCTCCAGCCTCAGAGCACATAAGACTCATCATTGAGGTTCAGGAAAGGAACAGGGGATTAAACCTAGGAATCAGAAGGGTACACAGGCAATGGACAGGGTAAAGGAGTGAGATACAGATCAGAGAGCAAGAGTTCACTAGACGCACAGTTACAGGCAGAGGTGGAAATATGCAAGGTAACACAAGACTAAACCAGAGACAAGATGTAAGCCTACAGGAGACTTGGGGAAGCAGGGAACAGGCATAGTAATTGACAGTATACAAGGCTGTAAGAGAACTGGTGCAATAGGGGGGCAAGAAACACAGGACTTAGTGAGACAAAGAGCTTAGGAGGACTGAGGGTAATGGGTGACAGACACAGGATTTAGCAGGACACAGCAATGGAGGAGGATGAAGGCACACAGGTAAACAAGAAGACGCAAACAAGAGACTCAAGGCATAAAAAGGGAGTAGATCAATATAGAGAAGTAAGGGAATCAAGAGCTAAACTGCTAGCAGGGAAGGTCTATAGCGTAAGTACACCAGAAAGAGGGAGGCTGGGGAACATTAAGAAAGGGAAAGTGCTACATAACCGGAGGTGGGTGGGGAGGGGGGCAACTAAATAGGGAAAGAGATGCAAACACATAGGTTGACATGAGGCCACAGGGGAAAACACAACCTGAAGCACAGGAGATTCAGCAGATGGGGTCCAGAGAATCATCAGTAGGGCTGAAATGAGATCAATTTGTTTCTCACAAAAATCTCATGAGAATTGAGAATTGTTACCAAGATCTCAGGTTGCTTTGGGTAATGGTTCGAGATCTCAGTTAAGAATTTTTATTGATTTGAAATTTACCATTTGCTGTGGTTTACCATTTACCATGAGTTATTGTTTACCGTGATTTTCATGTTGATTTACCATGTACTGCTTACTGCATACCTCGTTCATTCCAGTAATGCATATTTGAAAAATAGCCATGTTCTTTACATGCACAGCCCTCTTCCAAGATCGTGCTGGAAGCATCACCACCATTTTGCAAAAGGGCAGCCATGTTGTGCATGTGCATTACCAGGATGAACACAGAACAAGGTTAGTGGTACACGGTGAATCAATACACGGTAATTCATGGTAAATCATGGTAAACAAAAATGGTAATTGTGGTAAATAGTAAATGGTAAATAAAGAAAAATTCTCGACCAAGGAAGTGTTGAGAACTGGGTTTTTTCTTGATTATCAATTCTCATTAAAAACTAGCGCTGAGACATAGTCCTTAATTTTCCTCAGGGTTTCACAGTACTTGACTCGAGTTTCTGACTTCTGAAGCTTTAAGGAATGGTTCCCGAAACTTTGGAATTTGGAAAATCCTTGGCTGAGAACAGGGAAGGGGGGGCGGAGGCTGGTGCTAGGCCCCTTATCCACTAGCCCCTGCTGGCCAGGGAGAGAATAGGGCCAGGAAAGGAGGACGGAGGACTAGCAGAGGCTCAAGGGTGGAGTGCAAAGGGGGTGGCAGCCTAATGGGGTCTGAAGGGGTAGAGTACTCAACCTCCGGATGGGCTCCAATGAATATGTGGTTTCTCCTGACCAGGTAAGTTTTTTAAAAAAATTAAAAATTGAAAATCTGAGCATGCTCAGAAGGGCTGAATGGCCCCTTCTGAGCATGCTAAGACCTTTCCAAGTTGGCACTGGCAGTATCAGCACGCTGTAGGAGCCATCTTGGAAAAGTCTGAGCATGCTCAAAAGGGTCCATTCGGCCCTTCTGAGCATGCTCAGCTTTTTTCTTTTTTTAAAAAACTTACCCAGTTTGGAAGAAGCTACGTGTTGCTGGAGCCCCTTCAAAGGGTAAGTACTCCTTTACTCTCTCACCCCCCTTCCCTGGCCCATTCCCTCCCCTCAGACTGCCTCTAGCCCTCTCCTTACCTGCTGCCATCAGAAACTACTCCAAGTATTCGTCCGAGGGTCCTCAGAACTCTGCCAAATATTCATGAGTAGTTTTCTGACTACTCGATTCAGTCCTATTAAAAATGAGTCAAGAACCAGGATTCTCGCTGTGAATCGAGAAAATATCAATATCCAGTTTCAGTCCCAATGGCTTCTCCACCAGCTTCCTGTGGTTCGCAGCCCTCCTTCTTATAAGCAGGCTGGGACCAATCAAGAACCTGCATGGAGTGACTCCAAACCATGTGGGGGAGAAAAAACACTGGGGAAATGCCATGCCTTAGCAGACCAGCAATGGGGCAGGGGAAAAGCAGCCACCTTTCAGCCCCAGAGGCCAGGGATTCAAAGTCAAACCCTGACACTTACCTTTTGCTAGGCCTGGATCGGAATACCTGTTCCATTTTCATGGAACATTTTTGTGAACATGGAATAACTGAGTTTTTTTTACAATCAGAATTCTGATCAGAAACAACCCAACTAGAATCTTGACTGAACCCACCCCCCACCAAAAAAAGTCCCCACTTGTGCATGAACAAAATGGCTCTTGCACTTGTCAAAAATGGGCAGCCGATCTGAGCATCTACGAGTGGGCCAGGAGGTCATTTGTGCATGCACAAATGACATTTATGATGATGATGAGGATGATGATTGATGATGATTTTGTCAATTCTGATCAGAATCATATGGAATTTTGTCCATTCCGTTTTCCGATGAGAACGGACAAAATGTCAGATTCCAATCAGAACAGGTAGATTTCGTGTTCACCCCTACCTTCTGCCAGATGAACAGAGTTGTTTTCCTGTGAAAGCAACTCTTTGTCTAACTATAGGACACAGATAGAATTGTCTTTAAAATGTTGGATACATCAACAAATACGGGAAAGGTGTCTTTAATTGGTATTCATTAAGGAACTGGGAGGATTTATAGCACATGCTATGTTTGATTAGATTTGCATCCTTTAAAAATGCGTATGAAATTCTTTTACTGTTGAGTTTTTCAAGAAAAAGAAAAAGACATATCGAAAATACGTTTTTGGCAATATAAGAAATAGAAGCTAATGTACCCAATCTATAAAATGTAAAAAAAAAAAAAAGAAGAAAACCCAAGCTGCATTATTACCAGCCCTGTTGTTACTTTTTACCCCCACTGATCATCTCCCACAAGCCTCCTAAAGACGTCCTTCGCTAAATGTCAATATTAATATTTTTTTTCCCAGTACACTGCTGAAATTGTGCGGATGGATCAGCACCTCATCAATAATGCTCAGGAATGTGTCCACACACACACACACACACACAAAATGAGAGATTTAATTTTCCTATCATGGGAATTTCTATTGATTCCAGAGTAGGAGCTCAAGAGTAATGTCATTTGTATCTCCGGGGCTTATTTAAGATGTTTTTGTGTTGCAAAGCTGACATATTAGATACCAATAAATAATATAAGAGGTGGAAAACTCTGGAGAATTCTTCTCAGGGGCGGGGTATGGGTGGGAGAGATTTTTCCTCCCTCAGTTTCAGATACAAACACAGGCGATATTGATCATCGTCAAGAAGACATACTTTCAGATGTATCCAAAGCTATAAATAGGGTCGCGGAAAATAAGAAAATCATATCCAGAATGACCTTGCATATGTAAGGAAATCCTTTTTCACCAATAAAAAATAATAATCCAGCTTTCCCTCCAGGCTCTTAAATCTTATCATTATGGAACAGCAAATATATAGACTCTATAAAAGTCTATGTTCTGCAACTCTAATTCCTCAGGCTGTGATCTTACAAGTTTAAGCAGGGTCAGAAAGGGTGAGCGGTTTTAATGGGGGACCTGTGGGGGAAAACTTATGCAATTCAGGAGATAGCTTTGTTTTTCCCTCTCGGTCATTACTGGATAAAGATGTCATGCTAGAGCACTCTTCTGCTGGAGGTGGTATCTTCAAGAGGAAATGTAAAACCATCTTTTTAATCATTAAATATTCCTGTGCCATGGGCTTTTTTTCATCTCAATGCACCATTCCAAATACCAGCTGGGGTAACTGACTTAAAGAATTTCCCCACTAACCTTCAAGTGGACACAATGGCTGCAATCCTATGGCCCACGGATCCCCGTGCGCAAGCCGTATGCTCATGCACACGCCTTGTGCATGGCACAATGCAACGTGGGTCTCGTGCGGGATCCACAGACCATTGAATTGGGGCCAGTATTTGTAAATCCTGCTTTTGTAGTGTTAAACAACTGCCCCACTCCACCCAAAGGGGGCTGCAATTCAGTGATAGACATAGTGATCTGTATTAAGGGCAAAGCAGAAATTCTGATACCGTTGACAATGAGATGTTGGTTACTCATCTACGGGACTGGGCCAGGGTGTGTGGGATTGTTCTTGAATGGTTCCATTCATTTCTGGCCAGAAGAACTCACCGTGTGGTCCTGTAAATCATCTCCCTGGGATGTCATGTGTGGGATCCCGCAGGGTTCCATTCTGTCCCCTCATGTTCAACATGTATATGCAGCCTTTGGGTGAGGTTGTGATAGGGTTTGGAGTAAGTTGTCATCAATACACTGACTACACCCAGATCTTACCTCTCATTTTCAACAGACTCAGGCCCCACAGTATCGTTGCTTACTTGATGTCTGACAGCTGCGGGGGATGAATGAGGACGAGCTGCCTGAAGTTGAATCCCGACAAGATGGAGGTGATGTTGGTGGAGAGGATTGATGGGGTGCTCCCTGCCTTGGTTCCTCAGGTTTGCAGTATGGGTATGCTCCTCAATTCACAGCTCTGCATGGATGTCCAGGTGATGACTGTGGTGAGGAGCGCATTTTCTAAATTATATCTATTATAGCATTTACGGTCATATATATTGGACTGCGACCTTGCCACCATCATCCATGGCTTCATTATCTTGAGGCTTGATTTGATTACTATAATACATTCTACATGGGGCTACCCATGGTGACAGTTGGGGGCTGCAGCTGGTGCAGAATGCAGTGGCCCACCTCCTTGCAGGGTGGCCAGCGCCAGCCAGTTGTCCCCCACCGCCCAAGGTTCCTCAGAAAAATTCTGAGGATACATTTCAGAGCAGCCTTACCTCAACTGGGGTAAGGCTGCCCAAGCCAGGGCAACTCATGTGCTTGCTCCATCACGTGGGGAGCACCACTATGGGGCCTTGAGCGGCAGGCAATGTCACCCATTGCGCACGGCCACATCATGACCAGGGGTGGGATCTCAGTTGGTTCAGGGGAGGGAGACAGGGCAGGGATTGGCACCTACTTGTGTGGACAGTGTTGCGGCTTGTCCTGGCTGTGGCGGCAGCTCTGCCAGAGGCTGGCCCACTGGGCTTTCCCGGGACTGTCTTCCCGGCTCTCTGAGTTTGCCCCATAGTGTGGCAGCAGTGATTGTTCACAACATGGCTGCACAGAACAAGAGTACCTGCTCTTGCTTCAGGCCTATTCCTCTTGATGTACCATCCACCTGTAAAGGGCATGCAGAAAGGTGTTCTCAGTGGCTGCCCCACAGTTATGGAGTTCCCATCCCATGGTGTTTCAATTAAGCCCAGGAATTCGCATCTTCTGAAAGTAATGCAGACTTTCTTATTTGACCAGGAGTTTGACTGGTGGGGATAGGGTTTGGGTTCGAGCTGCAACTGGATTAGTGGCAAGTCAAGAACCCCATCAAATCTGGGGTGCCCAACTTGCCCCAGTTGCATTCAAGCACCAATTAGTACCCAATAGTGACCCAATGAGCTACCCAACTCCTCAGTCTGACTCACCTTTTGGTCAGGCTGCTGGTCCTCCAGTTGAGACACTGCTCACTACTTGCTGCTCCCTGCACCTTCCTGGCCCACATGCTGCTCAGCTGAGCTGGGGACTTCCCCGATTGGCTTTTTCTGAGTGGGGCAGGAGGGGAGGTTTGGGAAATTTGGGATTGGGGATTTTAATTGTTTTTGATTTTTGATTTTAAAAATATATTATTCATTGTACCTCACCCTGAGTCGAACTGAAACAAACAACAAAAAACAAGTATACCCTTCCAATTTCAAGTATTGACGATTTGACTTGAAAATATCAGGTATGAATTAATGCCCAATTTCGACCTGATTGAATACCTTATGTCTGAAATATTGACTTCCAGGTCCTGAATATCGACTTGTGGTCCAATCTGTTTGTTTTCCGTACTAATTTATCAATCGTTGACTGGAAAACTGGTAAATCAGTACTGCAAATTACCATGGGGGGGTAGTCAAGTACTCAGTCTGTGATGAGGTAGCCCATCAAATACCCAGCTTGGTACTCGAAACAGCTGGTATTACCCCGGGTGCCCAACTAGGTGCCCATTTCAGCTCTAACTGAGCTGTTGAGATAGGTGTCAGGGTCTCACGGCGATGGGCCCCGAAACGGCGGAGATTAGGGGCGCGGGGACGCCTTAGAAGCCAGGCGGCGGTGCCGCGGCGTTCCCCGCAACCACAGGAAGCCACGCCCCCATGTAGCGGCAGGGACGAGGTGGGGGAAACGTTGCCACGCTCAGGTAGCGTGGAGAGTAGGCCACCACAGTGCGCAGAAGCAGCAAGCTCCAAGGAAACCCTGCAGGGATCAGGCACAGCTGAGAGAGGAGGGGCGGAGCCAGGACCAGCGCGAAGACGCTCAGAGAGGCTGCGTCAGAGGGCGGGGCCTTCATAGGGTATTTAAGGAGGGCCAGTCTCACCAAAGCGCTGCCGGTGAACAGCATTGCTGCGAGACTGGCCCCAGCGTTGAACTACTTAGAGCATTGTGAAGAAGGAGAAGGAGACGGAGCGTGGGTGTTGGTGTGTGCGTGGAGTGTGCGTGTGAGTGCGAGTGCGGGGAAGGAGGTAAGGAGAAAGGGGAGGTCAGAGGTGTGGGTGGTGTGTGTTGGGAAATTGGGAGCACGATTCCCTCAGGGCCCCTGTGTCTCCCTACCTGTCTACGTGTGTGTGTGAATTTCGGTGGCGCCCTAAACCCCATACCCTCTTGTGAGTCTTGCCCATGTCCCTCCACGATCGTGTGCACGTGTTCCCCGCTATTCCCTTTTATTACACGTGATCGGTGTGTGTGTGACGACAGTGGGGATAGGTGCTGTGTTTACAGCCCCACGGACGGTGGGGGCAATCCTCAGGGCCTTGCTGTTTCCCCCCCCTATGATGACATAGGCCACGTCTCTCGTGCAGAGGTTTTGGGCCCTATATGAACCTGAGGGGTGTCTTCTCATCCGTAAAAGGGATTGCCCACACCGGCCCGGGTTTCGGATCTAGACGAGGGCGATTGAGTTGCAGGGTACCATCTCCCTCTCTTCCTAAACCCCCCTACCCTAACAGATTCACCGGCACTAACGATGGACCTTGCAGCCCAATTAGAAGAAATGGCTACGGCCATAAAAACCTTAGCTATGGAGATTAGGGATATTAAGGACCAACAGGCGCAGGGGGCGGCAGGCGGGGGTGGCGTGGGGGCCTATCCCCTGGTCCCTGACCCTCCTGCCACCGACGTACCGCTTGCGGTAGGAGGTAGGGCACCAAAACACCCTCCTATTATGAAGTTTAGCGGGGACCGGAAACAGTTCCCGGGGTTCGTGGCTCTTTGTAAATTGGCCTTCCAAATTCAGCCTCTTACGTACCCTACTGACGAAACGAAGGTGGCCTTTATTATCGGACACCTCGAGGGGCTTGCCCTTGAGTGGGCCACACCGTTGCTAGTTAAAGAGAGCCCCCTGCTGCGAGACTACCAAGGGTTTTTGAGGGAGTTTCAATTTCTCTTTGATTACCCCCACCGGGTGAAGGATGCGGAGGCAGCGATCATGATCCTAAAACAAGGGAGGGGGCCACTCTTAGACTACGTAACAAGGTTCCAGCAGTTGGCGGCGGAATTAGATTGGCCCGACCAGGTCTTAAAGGTCCTCTATCGCAAAGGCCTTAATGAAGAAATAAAAGACCACTTGGCCATGACAGACGTACCGGCCACGTGGGCCAAACTAGTGAACCTATCTTGCCAAATTGATGACCGGCTGACCGAGAGACGACGAGAGCGGCGACAGGAAGGCAACAGAGTATGGCCCATCCGCCCCACGGGGGCAGGTACAGGAACCAATGAGGGTCGACGACTTGATGCCCCCGAACCGATGCAGTTGGGGGCCTCCAGGGGACCGCTCTCGGCGCAAGAAAAAGAACGTCGCCGCACCGAGCGGCTGTGCTTTTACTGCGGGCTCGCCGGGCACTTCTCCCGAGAGTGCCCCCAGTTGCCCCTAGAGCGGCGACGGATGGGAAACGAGAAAAGCCGGGGCGGGCAGGGGGAACCCCGGTGAAGAATCCTACCCCTTTACACCTCTGTGGGGGCAGTATTGCTCCTCGCACCGGGCACTTGTGTGTTCCCCTGACGTTGGCCATATCTTCGAACCGTACCTTAGTTGCATGGACGCTTATTGATTCAGGAGCCTCGGGGAACTTTATCGATGAAGAATTCGTGCAGCGCCATAATATTCCCCTACGAAGCAAGAAGTTCCCAGAACCCGTATATACTATTGATGGGTCCCCCCTGAGGTCTGGGCCTATTTCCTATCACACGCCCCTAATGGGTGCAACCTTGGGCACCCATCACGAAGAATTGGGATTAGATGTAGTGCGCACCCCCGCCTTTCCCGTGGTGCTGGGGGTCCCATGGCTGAGGACTCACAATCCGACAATCGACTGGCAACGACGGCAAATAACCTTTGAGAACCCATCATGTCGCGCCCATTTGCGACAGCTGGCGGCTGCCACCATAATCGCAGGTACCACAGAAGGGGTACACATTGCAGGGAACATCTTACCGCAACCGTACCGAGATCTCCAAGCTGCCTTCAGGGAACAAGAAGCCTTGGAGTTACCTCCCCATAGGGAGTATGACTGCCCTATTGACCTGCTACCCCACACGACACCGCCGTATGGGAGGATCTACGCGCTCTCCGGCCCGGAGTTACAAACCCTGAAAGGATATCTAGATGCCAACATCGCTAGTGGGTTCATACGACCTTCCAATTCCCCAGCGGGGGCACCATTGTTTTTTGTGCCTAAGAAGGATGGGGGGTTGCGACCTTGTATAGATTATCGGGGGCTCAATGCGATTACGGTAAAAAACCGGTACCCCCTACCCTTAATCCCGGAGCTATTGGATAGGTTACACGGTGCCTCCATCTTTACTAAATTGGACTTGCGAGGGGCCTACAATCTACTCCGGATACGGGAGGGTGACGAGTGGAAAACGGCCTTCCGCACACGATACGGATTGTTTGAGTATCTGGTAATGCCCTATGGCCTGGCTAATGCGCCGGCCACGTTCCAACATCTCATCAACGACATATTTCGTGACATTTTGGACCTCTATGTCGTCGCGTACTTGGACGACATTTTGATTTTTTCCCAAACCACGGAAGCTCATGTACAACATGTACGAACGGTTCTTACCCGCTTGATACAAAACAAATTATATTGTAAAATGGACAAATGCGTTTTTCACCAGCAAGTGGTTCCCTTTTTGGGATTTATTATATCCCCCCAAGGAATTAGCACGGACCCTGAAAAAATTCGTGCCATTGTAGCCTGGCCACCACCCGGGGCCGTGAAACCCCTACAGCGATTCTTGGGGAGTGCGAATTATTATCGCCAGTATCTCCCCAACTATGCACATGTAACGGCGCCCCTCACCAAGCTATTAAAAAAGGGGGTCAGTTATCAATGGGGACCAGAGCAACAACAAGCATTTGAGGAAATCAAAAGAGCCTTTACCCAGGCCCCTATCTTGCAACACCCTGACTTCTCTCTCCCCTTCATCGTGGAGACAGACGCGTCGAGCGTGGCCCTTGGGGCCATGCTTTCTCAGAAACCCCCCGGATGCACCATGCCCCTGCCGTGCGCGTTCTACTCTAGACAGCTATCGGCGGCGGAGAAGAACTACACTATTCTGGATCGGGAATTGTTAGCCATCAAAGAGGCCTTTGAAAATTGGCGGCATTACTTAGAGGGAGCCATGTTTCCCGTTCAAGTGGTCACCGATCATAAAAACCTTGTGTACTTGCAGACAGCACGTATTATGAATGCCAGGCATGCACGATGGGCCCTGTTTTTTGCACGGTTCGTGTTTCAGGTGTCCTACCGACCAGGCCGGAACAACATCATTGCAGATGCCTTGTCCCGCTATCCCGACCTGACCCCAGAGCCGGCACATCGCGGGGAGTTAATTTGGAAAAACCAACGGCTGCTGGCCGCAGGACTCACGCTCCAACAGTTCCAACAGCTTACGCAGAAGGATCCAAGTCTCGCTAGGACCGGGACTCCTGAAGGAAACTTACAACCAGAGTCCACGCCTATGGTGACAAGCGTTCCCAGCGCGGCACGGCAAGAAGTTTTGAGGGCTCATCATGATGCCCCTCTTGCAGGGCACCCGGGGCAAAAACGTACCCTCCAGCTGTTGCAACGGCATTTTTGGTGGCCATCTATGAAACAGGACGTCATCGCCTATGTACAAGGGTGCAAGATGTGCGCCTTAACCAAAACACCGCGGGCAAAACCCATGGGATTGCTCCAATTGACACCTCTACCGCAAGGGCCATGGCAAAGGATTAACATGGATTTTATTGTTGAACTCCCCCCTGCGAAGGGACACACAGCTATTCTCGTGGTGGTGGACCAGTTTACAAAAATGGCCCATTTTATTCCCTGTAAACAATTACCTACAGCCAAACAGACCGCAATGTTGGTCATTCAACATGTAATTAAGCTCCATGGACTCCCATCGGTCATTGTTTCCGATCGGGGATCACAGTTTGTGGCCCGATTCTGGAAGGCCTTATTCAATGCCGTACACGTCCGCCTGACCCCTACTACGGCGTATCACCCCCAGGCCAATGGGCAAGCGGAAAGAACTAACCAATCCCTAGAGCAATACTTACGTTGTTATGTTGACTATTTGCAAGACAATTGGATAGATTATCTGGCATTAGCAGAATTTGCTTATAATAATGCTCCGCATGCTGCTATCGGAACCTCACCCTTCCATGTGAACTACGGCTATCATCCCCGGTTATTACTACCCGACCTGCCGACCATCTCTGTACCGGCAGCAGGAGCCATGTTACGTGTCCTACGAGAAGGCCACGAGCATGCTCGCGTCATGTTGCAGAAAGCACGGCAACAATATAAACAAAACACGGATCGTCACCGCCAGCCAGCCCCTACGTTTGCTGCGGGGGATTTAGTATGGATCGACAGGCGGCATTACCCATCCCTCCGCCCGTCCGCTAAGCTCGACCTACGATATATGGGCCCCTTTCCCATTCATCACCAAGTAAACCCTGTAACATATCATGTCTCGCTGCCGCCGCATGTCCGTTGTCACCCGGTATTTCATGTATCCCTTCTAAAACCAGTACATACACCACCCTTCCCAGAGGCCTCTCCACCCGCGCCAATAGTTGGCATTAATGACCTCCCGGAGTTTGAGGTTAAAGCCATTCTTGATGCCCGTCGCCATCGCGGATCCCTCCAATATCTTATTGATTGGAAGGGGTATGACGTGGCGGATCGTTCCTGGGAGAAGGCCGCCGACGTCCATGCCCCCCGATTGGTACGTGCCTTTCACCGTCGCTTCCCCGCGAAACCCCGTCCGGGGGGGGGCCCTTGGGGGGGGGGTACTGTCAGGGTCTCACGGCGATGGGCCCCAAAATGGCGGAGAGTAGGGGCGCGGGGACGCCCTAGACGCCAGGCGGCGGTGCCGCGGCGTTCCCCGCAACCACAGGAAGCCACGCCCCCATGTAGCGGCAGGGACGAGGTGGGGGAAACGTTGCCACGCTCAGGTAGCGTGGAGAGTAGGCCACCACAGTGCGCAGAAGCAGCAAGCTCCAAGGAAACCCTGCAGGGATCAGGCACAGCTGAGAGAGGAGGGGCGGAGCCAGGACCAGCGCGAAGACGCTCAGAGAGGCTGCGTCAGAGGGCGGGGCCTTCATAGAGTATTTAAGGAGGGCCAGTCTCACCAAAGCGCTGCCGGTGAACAGCATTGCTGCGAGACTGGCCCCAGCGTTGAACTACTTAGAGCATTGTGAAGAAAGAGAAGGAGTCGGAGCGTGGGTGTTGGTGTGTGCGTGGAGTGTGCGTGTGAGTGCGAGTGCGGGGAAGGAGGTAAGGAGAAAGGGGAGGTCAGAGGTGTGGGTGGTGTGTGTTGGGAAATTGGGAGCACGATTCCCTCAGGGCCCCTGTATCTCCCTACCTGTCTACGTGTGTGTGTGAATTTCGGTGGCGCCCTAAACCCCATACCCTCTTGTGAGTCTTGCCCCTGTCCCTTCACGGTCGTGTGCACGTGTTTCCCGCTATTCCCTTGTATTTCACGTGATCAGTGTGTGTGTGACGACAGTGGGGATAGGTGCTGTGTTTACAGCCCCACGGACGGTGGGGGCAATCCTCAGGGCCTTGCTGGTTCCCCCCCCTATGATGACATAGGCCACGTCTCTCGTGCAGAGGTTTTGGGCCCTATATGAACCTGAGGGGTGTCTTCTCATCCGTAAAAGGGATTGCCCACACCGGCCCGGGTTTCGGATCTAGACGAGTGCGATTGAGTTGCAGGGTACCATCTCCCTCTCTTCCTCAACCCCCCTACCCTAACAATAGGGCGGGTTAAAAATTTGAATACGTAAGTATATATATATAAATACATAATTCAAAGTGAGCAAAATCACTGACTATAATATTCACCAAGGATATCCCTTTCAGCTGTGAACAAAGACAAATTCAGATTTTCGCAGGGAGGAATAAATATTAAATACCTTTGAGAATATGAAAAGTCACATTTGTCTCAGCCCTAGTTTGAAGTTCTGACCATTTATTTTATAAATAGCTTTCTGGTCCGTCCGGAAACTCATTTTCCATGACGCAATGCCACAATCTTAAAATGTTCGTAAACTTTCTCCAGCCTCAAAGAGAAAGTAAATAACTGGAATACATTCCCCCTTTCTCCCCCCCCCCCCCATGGAATGAATGTTTTAATAAGTTATTCTCCCGCTTTGCTATTTTGAGATGCATCTTCAATGAAACACACTACTATGAAACTTTAAGGGACTCCAGAGGCTTATCTCACTTAATACTGATCTATCAAAGTTGTCTGGCAAAGTTAATCCTACAAGCGAAGGAACCAAGGCAGAAGTGATCAGTGCCAGATTTTGACATACATGATATGCTTTTTCTGATCGTCTCTCTTCCATGAAGATCAAAGACCGGCATATATGGCTGGATTAGCCATAAGCATCGCTGTTTCCTTTGACAACAAGAGATCAGTACAGGAAGAAAGAATTTAGGTAGAGGGGGGAAGATAGCAAAGAAATGTAATTTGTATGCCACTGAAGTTCTTTGAATTAGGCTGCCACAACGTGAAATGCTGACTGAAGATTCCCAGTGGTACAGCCATCACAGCAGCATCAGCGGTTTATTGTGTCTCTGAGTCTGCTGAGGCTTGACAGGTTGTCCCGATGTGCTTGCTTAGTATTTTCTCTCCATTGATAGCTCTTGCAGTAAAGTTAAAGGCAGAATCAGTTTTGCAGTGTTGGTGACCAATCTTGCAAGACATAACACTGAGAAATGATTGTCCCTACCGATGGTTCCACTGTAGACTATGGGTATTTTCAGATGATACGCGGGCCGTTGGCCCCGTACCGGCACCAACGGCTTCATTCCCCGCCGGGGTCACCCCGTAACGGCACAACAGACGTACCGGGGGGATTCCAGCAGGGAAAGTGGGAGGGGCCGGGGCCGCGCGGCGCAACGTGCGGCCGCGCGGCACTGCCCCCTGCACGCACCCCGCCGCCCGCCCTCCGAGGAGACGGGCGGGCGGCGGGGCCAATGCGGCCGCCGCATCCGGCCAATCGTGCCACGGCCCGGGATCCCGCCGGGGATCCTGGGCCGTGGCACGCGGCCAGACGTTACTTTTCCTTGGCCACAACCCGGGGTCCGTTTGACCACGCTTCCCGGGACCTTCCCCCGGCTAGCCCGGGAAGCGTGGTTCAAACGAACCCCATGTGGGGATTGACCGTGGCCAACATCTGGCGCGCCGCGAACAGACGTACGGGACACGGTGACCACAGGTGGGTATTCACCGTGGTTCACCGTGTTCACGTAACGTCTGAAATCACCCAATGGGTGATTTCACCCATTCACCCACAGTGAATTCACCCGATTCACCACGGTGGATTCCCAGCAGTGGAAAGATGGCTAACCACCTGCTGTGGACAAGAAAAGCCCCAAATAGACGTGACGGGAGAGGGACCACAGCAGGGAATCAGACCGGAAGACCACGTCCTGGGGCAGTGCAACAGACATTATGCTGATCCTGGGCCATGGTCAAAACACCCAGAAGGCACCAGGGCAGCCCGTCCAAGCTGCTACTGCTGCTGCTGCTGCTTCTGTCCCCCCACTGCCTCCATGTTCAGCATGACCACCGCCTCCTCCACCTATGCCTCCACTACCTCCTTCTCCTCCTCCCTTGCTCGCTCACCCTCCAATCTCCTCTCCCTTCCGTCCCGCACCATCCCGCCACCTCCCCTGCTTCTGGGTGCCCTTTAAATCTCCCTGCCCAGCCCGTGTTGTTGCTCGTTGCCTGGCAGCGACGCTGCATGCTTTGTCCCCAGCTCGGAATCGTTCTGCTTGCTTCAAGCCAGTGGTTGCCATTCTGATGTTACTTTTTGTTGTTTCCTAGTGGGAATCGCTTTGACCACGCTTTGAGATGGGGTATTTTCAGGGTATTTTCAGATGTTACGAGCGGGGACCAACAAAAAGTAACGTCTGGTCGGTTGCCACGGCCCGGGATCCCCGGTGGGATCCTGGGCCATGGCACATCCGGCCCGATGTGGTGGCCGCACTGGCCCCGCCACCCGCCCGTCTCCCCGGAGGGTGGGCGGCAGGAGCATGGAGGGGACGGGGACGTGCGGCCGCACCTTGCACCACGCGGCCCCGCCCCCTCCCAGATTCCCTGCCGGGATCCCCCTGGCACGTCTGATATGGCGTGACTGGGTGACCCCAGCGGGGAAGTAAAGGGTTGTTTTCGGTATGGGGCCAAGCAGCCCCGTAACGTCTGAAAACACCCTCAGATGTTACGAGATCACACTCAACCACAGTCAATACCCTGTGGTGGGGAATGGTCCCGTAATGTCTGTTTGATTCCCACCAGATGTTCACCACAGTGAACCTCCAGCAGGAATCAAAATAACCATGATTTTGAGGATGGACCGGGGACCATCTCCGAAAGCGTGGTTAGCTGAACCACGGCCCGGAATCAGCGGCCAGTAACATCTGTTACCGGTGCCAATTCCAGGCTGTGGCCCGGACCACAGGCAGGAATCAGATGCAGTGGCCGGATTGGTCGCTGCGCTCATCTGTCTCCTGGAGGGCAAGTGCCTGGGGGAGTATGGGGGGGCAGGGCTGTGCGACTGCACCATTGTGCCGTGCAGCCTCAGCTCCCCCAGATTCCCCGCCAGGATCGGCCAGCATGTCTGCTGGCTGTGATGGGCTGATTCCAGTGGGGAATCAGAAGGGTGATTCTGTGCTGGGGAGATAGCCGCCACATCACGTCTGAAGTCACCCATGGTCCAGGCTCGACCTCCAGAAGCGTGGTTAATTTTGACCCCTGGTGGGGATTGACTGTGGTAAACATCTGGCACCCGTGAAACAGACATTCAGGGCTCTTTGGCCTCACCATGGGATTGACCGTGGTTCACTGTGGTTGACTGTGATCTCGTTACGTCTGAAAATACCCAATGAGATGACTGCTGGGTTGTGCAGAAAGGTTAGAGCAGAAAAAGCACAAAAAATGGGAACACTTGTGGAATTCCTGGTACCAAAATTGACCCCAAAATTTCAGGTACTAATTGGTACCTGATTAGAGACCGATTTCGGTATCCGATGTCCTGGAATAGCAATTTCTGGTCAAGATTTTTTTTTAATTTTTCATCCTGATTTTTCAATTTGTAGCTCAAAAATCAGTAAATTGGTGATAGAAATTACCAATTTTGGGGTACAAATCAGTAGCCAGTTGTTGCCTGTTTTGAGTTCCCAATATCCCAGGATATCAACTTCTGGTTTTGGAATATCAACTTCGAATCCTGATGTTTTTAGTTGCATTCCCTATTTTTTTATTTTCCACCCCGATTTACTAGATGGCTACCAAAAATGGTAAATCGGTAACAGAAATTACCCTTTTGGGGGGGAAGTCACCCAATTGGTGATCAAGTAGTCCATAGGACACACAATATAGTACTTGAAAATTCTGATATTACCAACGGGTAGAACTGAAGCAAGTACTAAATTTAGTATCTGCAGGTAATACTAGCTTTTTAGGGTATTGCATCGGATACCCAACAGGTTACCTGAACACTGATCAGATACCTGAATATCTGAAAAATTGCATCGGGTACTTCCAGTATTGATTTTTTTTTTTTTACCAGTTCCCAGTCGGTATATCAGTATACCAGTCAGTATATCAAGTTGAAAACCAAAACAACTGGTATGAATTTTTTTAAAAAAAATGTGATTGGAAGCAGTTTTCTGGGATCGTAATTTGACATTCTGGGACAGGAAAGTTCATTCTCTGGGATAGAAAACCCTTAAATAAGTAAAGTGTTTTAACCAGGAACGTTTTTAACAAATGCAAAATTGGAACCAGAAGTAGTTTTCCAGGATTGGAGGCTGCCAAAAAATTGTCAGAATTTGACAGAAACCCGATATAAAGATGTTGGCAGTCAGTATATCAACAAAAATGTTGAAAATTTGGTCCAGAAGTTGACATTCTGGGACAGGAAGTTGACATTTCGGGACATAAGGTTCTCAACCGGGTTGTAATCAGGTAACGTATGGTACCTGATCATTACCGGTTGAAATTGAGTACCAGACGATCAATTGTTTACCCAATTTTGTGGGTACCCTCTTTCAGCTCTACCCTTGGGCACTAAATTAAATACCTATTTCAGCTATAAGAAAAGTTGATTTTGGTTAAATACTAAGAAAAAAACTTCCCCACGGTCAGAACAGTTGGATAACAGAATGTGTTGTGTAGGTGGGCTATGGAAGCTCCTTGGGAAATTTTAAAAAACTAGATGGATATGGAACTATATGTGATGCTGTAGGCAATAGGCATCCTGCACTGGAAGAGAGAGTCCTTTCTAACCCTGCAATACTATGAATCTATGGGTGTTTTTAGATGAGTGCCTACCCACGCATGCCATTACCCACCCATCACCCACCCATCATACGTCTTGCAGAGCTGCATAGGGTGCCAATGCGGCCCTGCAACAAGCACAATGGGTGGGGAGACGCTTGTCTGAAAACATCCAGAGTTTGCAAGACTTTTCTGTTGTAAGGGGGATGTTTTCATAAGCACCTAAGAGAACAGGGAGATGTTCGATTGAAAATTGATGAAGGCAAAGTCACCTGAGGACCAAAAATCCAAAGAAGATGACAATGGCATGACTAACAACTTGGACTTGAAGCAGCCCCCTTGGGGCCCTCAACGTGGTGGTTGACACCTCCATACCACTGAGACTGTGTGGCCAGGGCCCACAGCTAGCACTGATGGCTTTCCACTATGCTAGTCAAGCCACACACCCCTCCTCAGCCTCGTTTCACGCTCGCACTTTCTTTGTTGTCTGATGGCCTGGTATATAAGGCCAGCCAGTAGTCACAGAAAACTGGGTGGATCATCTGTCTCACTTCCAGATTCCTGTTCCACTTCTCTGTATGTTTGCTCCCTTTTCTGTCCATTCACCTGAGTCATATGTGCACCCCCTGGACCATGTATATACCTTGGACCAGCTGAAAGCCAGTACTTCTGACCCTCGCCCTGTATCCGGTCCTTCTGATCCTGCCTGATCTCCTCCATCCATCCTGATCTGCATTCATCCATTATGATCTGTATCTGTATCCATGTCTTCTGATCAGCATTTGTTTGGTCTGTCCTGATATGCATCCCTCCCTCCAGTTCATTCCTCCTGATCTGCATATGTCCTTCCCCATGGTCTGTGTGTCTGTTCCCCCCATGTCTAGACTACAATTCTGCACTGACTCTTTGGACTCAATCCCACACTGACTCACCTGGACTCAAGACCTTGGAACCAATCCTGTACCTACTCTCCCTTCATGTCCCACCTCTTGCACCTGACAATGACTGAGTGGCTCCAGTTTGTGTGACAGGAAATTACAAGCCAGTTGGAGCATCTACAATTTAAAGGACAGTAGCAAGAGAGTTCTGAATTAGTCTGACAGGGACAGAACTGAAAAATAGAAAGTAGGGCTGAACCAAATATTAAAAAATAAATACAAATACGAGTATTCTTGAGTTTCTGAGGATTGGCTCTGAGCGTTCAGACAGTCCTCGATAACTTGACTGAGTACTCAAAACTCTGTAAGATACTTGGTAAAATAAAACCAAGTGCCGAGTATTTTCCAAGTACCGAGTTCCCTTATATAGGACTAGGAAAAGCCCCATATGTTGCCCATCTGAGGATTTACCGAAGTACCGAGAACTGGACCAAGTACCAGACCGATTGTTCAGTTACTTGGTACTACTCAGTAAAACTGAGTCAAATACCAAGATACTCAGTAAAAACCAAGTAATTTTAAATACCGTGTTTCAGCACTAATAAAAACCATCAGGGTGAAGGAGTAGGAATATCTAACTCTTGGAGTCAGTTCCTAAGCTCCAAGGGACCACCCCTGTCTAGTTGGACAGGGACACTTGTAAGCTGATGTACTGTGTCTGTGGTTTGGTGAATAAACCGTGGTTGGTGGTGGAATGGAGTGTGTGACTGTGGAGTTATCTTGGACAAAATGGATGTTTTGACAGTATGAACGCAAACAGACGGACGTTGAGGCTGCCTGTCCCTGGAACTGCTTCGTGGGGTGGACCCCGGTCTTTGCCTGCTTGCAGCCCCACCTGGGTCTGTTTTAGATGGAGGTTGCCCCAGCCTGTGATCTTCCTTCATGGTCTGGGTTTGTTAGCCCGCTACGCAGGAAGTGATCCAGGATGTTCCGAAGTGCCACAAGCAGGGCTGGCCTGGAGCAGGCAGTACCTGCTCCACTTACACCTCTTGCAGAGTGCCTTTAGATGGATGAGCCACCCCGGTGGTGAAGAGGGATGGTACGGCCGGCACCAGGGAAGCCAGTCCGTTTAGAATCACCCTATCATCATGTGGGGTGGCAAGAACTTCCTCCATTATCAGTATGAGGTATTCTTCAGTCAACAGATGAGCATAATGGAAAGGATCATTCCATTATGATCTGTTGGGTACTTTGCAAAAGCCACCAGTTGTGGCCATTGTTGAAAAAAGGATGCTGGGCTCGATGGACATCGGCCTGTGACCCAATAGGCACTTCTTACTTTTTAATGTTCTTATGAACTCTCTCCCTAAATCCGGGGCATAGCTACATGTTGGTCCAGTGTCATAGGACCCAGGTTTTCATTGGCAAGCCCCGTCAGGACATCAAAATATCTTGCTTTACCTCTGCCCGTGCTACTTATGCACTACCCCAGTGAGCCTAGAACCGATGCCACATCTGTCAGTGGCTGCTACCCCACCCCTAGACCTCACCTTTCCTCTCTGCCCCCATATGTCTGATTTCATCCCTCACCACCCATATGGCCCAGTCTGCTCTCATGTTTTTCTCCCCCCCCCCATCTACTCCAGTGACCCCATGCCTCCCTTTGTGTCACCCCTTGTTTTGGTCTTGTTCCTTCTCCCCCATCATAGTTGGTACGGGACCCATTAATTTGACTTTCTCCATGGCCCTATTAAACCTAGCTCTGCCTCTGCCCTAAAATATATACGCCCAATCCTATGCCCTGCATGCACCACCCGCCGGCACAAAACACACATGCTACACACACGCACCATGCACAGCATGTGCATGCAATACACACATGTGATGGTGCACACGCACACAGGAGAGCCGGGTGCAGCAAGCATGCAGCCAGGGCCAACCTGAACCCCTGCTCCCATGCACCCTGTCCACTCCATCACCTGCTCCATGCACCATACCTGTAAATCCCCTGGTATGTAGGGTGCATGGGTTCGGGGCGGGCTGGACTGAGTGCTTGCTGTGCGCAGCTCTCCTGTGTGAACGCACACCATGCATGAGTATATTGTGCTTGCATGCCATGTGCATGGTGCATGTGTAGTGTGGGCGTTGAGTGGGCTGGGGGTGCACACAGGGCATAGGATTGTGATCTATGACTCTAAGTTCTTTAACAGAATCAGAGATTTGTCAGAAATGGAAGGAAGAAATTTAAGGATGGTCATTTAATGGAATTCGAATTGAAACCACTGTTGGTTTAGACACCAGCTTTAAAGCCTTGCTTGGTTTCATTCTAATCTCACTGTGCCATTGCAAGGAAGGTTGTAGATTCTTCTCCTCAGGAGAAGCTGAAACTAAAAAAAAATGAAAATCCCATCATGGTCAAAATTTTCCTCTTTGCATAGTGTCATAGACTCCATCCATTTGGGTGAAAAATACAATCCAATGTGACTCAGTCTCTGAGCTACAGCTGAACGGAAACTCTGAAGTTTGGTTCAGTGTCAGCAGACAATTATTTTGGAGTTAGGATCGACCTGTGTGGCTATGAAAGGCATGCAGTCCTTCTAGAAATGATTTTTTTATTTTTGCAGTGGAACTCTTTGACAAATCACAGGTGCTGTCAAGGGTGAAATCTTGTTTGAAAGGGTTCACACATGGTCTGATGGTTCACTGTATTTGGGATTAAATGCCTTATTAAGTAATAGGAATGGGCGAACAGAACCAAGTTCAGAAATTCGATTTGGTTCGGTTCGAAAATCGAGTTCAATTCAGAAGTTCGGTTCGGTCGACCGAACTAGAGTTGTGTCCGAACTCCGAATTTCCAAACAGAGTTTGGAAATTCAAACCCCATTGAACTAAATTGAATATTATCTTATAGGGATGGGTGAACAGAACCGAGTTCAGAAATTCGGTTTAGTTCGGTTTGAAAATCGAGTTTGGTTTGGAAGTTCGGTTCGGTCGACCGAACTAGTCAAGTTCGGTCCGAACTTCTGAACCACGTTCTCCCATCCCTATTAAGTAACGCTGAAACTAATAACAGCAATTAATATTTTATTCATCAAACTCACCTGCTTCAGTCTGGATCTAATGAAACAAATAACTAGCATCATTCAGTTCTCACTTTATTGGATATCAACTTAAGGTATTTTTGTCCAATTATTATTCTGGACATTTGATATTTTGGTTACTCAGTATGTTGATTATTTGGTATTTTGTTGTTTTGGTAGCTTGGTTCATTTATTTCAGCACTAGTGGTGCTATTGTGTATGTGCGGTAGTAAAAAAAACCAATACCCCGAATAACCGAATAACCCAAATACTAGGGGTGTGTCAGCAGAAGGCACATCATTTGTTTTAATTTTTGTTTTTGTTTACAAAACCCCCTTCATTTTTTCCCCCTAAACCATTCGTCTTCACTTTGTTGTTGTTTTTTTCATTTAAATTTTTTAAAAATAATTTAAAAATAAATAAATAAATGACGGTGCTTGGGTAAAATGGCCACCATCTCATTCCCTGAATGCGTAGTGCTTTTCCGAAAGGGCACCACACATGCACAGAACAGTTTCTCTCAGTGGTCATTTTGCATAAGCACAGTGATTCCCTCCCCCCAATTTGTATTATTTGTACTAAATTAAAAATTAACATTAATTTAATGAAAGCAAATGAATGATTTTTGCTTAGTATTAGTTTCCATTACCTTAGTTACGAAAATGACTGGGACTCCATTTGTTTTCGTAACTAATTAAAACAATTCAAATTGCACACCCCTGCCATCTGTGCTCTTCTGCTTGTCATAACAGTTATCTGAAATCCATTCTCAGAGGATGAAAGGCTAATTAAGTATTTCAGTGTACTACAGAGTTCTCAACCCCCAGATTTATATTTAGTATGTACTTAATAGAAGGTAGAGTCTTCGTTTGAAAGAACTGTGCATAATGTAAAAAAAATCCAATTATTTGTCTCATGCTAAGAGCTTATTCGCCTGAGCCCATTAGAAATGTAAGACTAACTGAAGTAATGCTGTAAGGGGGTGTTAGCATAAAGAAATGGTTTCTAATGGTCTAAGTCGCTAAGAAAGTGGTTTGGAGCTTTGTCTAATATGTTCCTGTTCTCTGGATTTGAACACTGAAATAAGTTTCGTTAGCATTTTGATCCTTCCTTAATGGCTCCAGACACTCCACATAATACTAGCTGTTCCAGCTGTCTTATACAGGAACAAGTGTTATGAATAGGGATGGGCGAACGCGGTTGGGAAGTTCGGAGTTCGGACTGAACTCGACCAGTTTGGTCGACCAAACCGAACTTCCGAACTCGATTTTCAAACCGAACCGAATGGAACCGAACTTCCGAACTCTATTTTCAAACTGAACTGAATGGAACCAAATTTCCGGACTCAGCTCTGTTCGCCCATCCCTAGTTATGAATGGTCACACAATGGACCAAACCCAGGAACTAGCCAAATAGGGAACCTCTGTATATGAAGGATTTCTTCCCATGAAATATATCTAGTGATCACCTCAGCAGGCACGTGGGCAGCTGGAAAACCCTGACCCCCCCCCCCAGAATTAATACCTATTCAGCAGTAGCCCTGAAGCTAAATTTTCTTTGGTGTGATTGGAATTCAAATCAGAAGAAATTCCAGTTGGAATTGTGATCAAAACTAATTTTGGCGGGGCCGATTCCATGCCCTGCACACACCGCGTGCAACTCGCACATGCATGTAATCCACACACAAGTCCATTGCAAGGACATTGTGCCACACGGGACCCACACAGGAGCTGCACACATTCCATATGGATCCCACGTGCAGGGGGTTTGGGATTGGGGCCAACAATTTGCAAGTGCACAAAATGGCCACTGTCATACAACAAAATGGCAACCACTATACTGTACATGCACAGAATGTCCAGTGGCCATTTTAGACAAGCACAAATCATCAATCAGAATTTTAATTGAAAGTTCTAATCCAAATATCAATAGCTATTCTGATTTTGTGGAACATTTCTGCAAAATCAGAATGGCTGTTTCAAACCAGCAAGACACTGTATTTGTCAGTTTTACTGGTGGGGAACGTTGCAAGGAACATTGGCTTGTCAATTTTACCAGCTGAAAGCTTTGTCTCAAAGCAAGGGACTTTGTCTTGTCAGTTTCACCAGTGGAGCGCTGTGCCTTGTTTATACTGCCAACCAATGGGCTCCCACTTTGAGCATAAAGTCCAAAGGGTGATAATATAAACAAGGAGTACTATGAATGTCTGTTCATGCTGATTTGCCAAGGGAGGCTGTTTCACTGTGAATACTATGGGATAGATTTCCCCTGTGGACAGTGGTTAATTATAACAGGTAGAGACATCTATTGTAGCCACTGAGATCCAAGCCATTTCATCATTCTGTAGGAAGGCCTTAGATTGAGTTCTTAACAGTAAACTAGTTAACCATTGATGTATTATCTAGTTATTCAGTTTGTTGGTTTGTTGTCATGGTAATTGGTTACAGCCAGGCCAGTTAACTGCCAATCAATCTGGAATGCCGAATATTAACTGAAGATAATAAAATTACTATTCTCTTCAGCTCTAGTCTCTGACACTGGTCCAATGCTTCTGAGAAAGTCTGAAACCCAAAGCATATACAAAATGATCCATCTGCTGTCATTCACTTCCAACTTCTGACTCCCAAAGACTCCATCCCCGACCAATTTAACCATCGATGGATTGATCCTCCACTAACTTTTGCAACTTAGAGCTGAAATGACAAAACAACAACAGCAACAAGAGAAATGTAAGAACTACAGTACATTACCAGACCTGGTAACATCAGGTACAAATCAGCATTCAATTCGTCCCTGGCAGGTTACCGATTTACTGTTTTCTGTCCCGACTTCCCAACATCCAGTACCAATAATCTAGACTGCTGGTACCATATTTTTTTTCTGAATTACATCCTGAATTTTTCAAAGTCTAGTACCAATTTACCAGGGATGGGAATTTCGGTTTCTGATAAAACCGAAAGTACCCGAAAATTGCCATTTCAGATTAATCCAGAATTTTGGTTCTTTTTCAGTTTCGGTACCATTGGATCTTTTGCATTGAATTTTGTACTGGATTTTTAACATTGCAGTTTGTCCCCCATTGAAAAACTGCAATGTTAAAAATCCGTTACAAAAATCAATGCAAAAGATCCGATAGTACTGAAACCGAAAAAGAACTGAAATTCATGAGAACTAAAACCGAAATTGATGGAAACCGAAATTTTGCCTGGAGTCCCATCCCTACAATGTACCATTTACCTATTGATAAAACAGTAAATTGGTAATTCAGTAACAGAAGTTCTCAGTATTTTCAGGTATTTGGGTGCCTGACTACTTTAAAATGTGGATATTACCCCTGGGTAGCAAATGCTCTACCCGTTTCAGCTCTAATGCAGTCCTTTTTACCAAACAAAGGTATAACATTGAACCCTGGAGGGTCTGGTGGTTTAAAGAAGAAGTTCTAAAACAGACAGCTTGTGGGAAACAGGTGTTTATTACAGGTTTTATCTGGCCTCTGAGTCTGGAGACTCTCTTTGTCTCTGGTAGTGAGTGACAGTCAGGATAAATGTAACAACATTATAACTGAAAAACTAGAGAGAAATTACAAATTATTAGGTATGGGGAAATTGGAAACAAATTAATGCAATTCACTCCATTTTTATTGCTTTAGATTGCTTTGGATTAATCTGATTCTGGCGTAAGAACCGTTACACCTTGCATCACCCATTGAAATTAATAGGTTCAGTTTTCTATTGATTTCAACTGGGAGGAGGGGTACGAACCGATTCTGATCCAATTCAAATCTGAAGCATTTGAATCTGATTTTGATTTTAGTCCAATTCTGATTTTCCATCCAATTCCCCATCCCTACAAATTATCAGGATCTTAAAGGGATATCATCCTTCCCTCTTACACAATAATCCTTTGGAGATGGCCAAAATGGTGTGCTTGAGCCTCTATCACATCTCTATACCTGTACACTTGGATGGGGTGCCTGTGTTTTGCTGAAGCGTCCTTTCTTTGTTTTAGAAGTCTCTGCAATATCCATTTTACGGAGCGCTGGCTTTTTACCCACGCTGGCTTTGTTTCTGTCAGGTCCAGTCTCACACCAAGTCAAAGAAAATAAAAACTCAAAAGAAAAAGAAAAGAAAAATCCTTTCTAAAAGGACCATTAGGTCAGTGTCTCACCAGAAGCTTTGCATAGTATATTGCTAGACAAATAAAGCATTTTACTAGCGAGAAAGAAAGTCTGTCAATCCCTGCAAGGTTTGCAGGGTCCAAGAAGTCAGGATACCTCAAGCAAGCTGCTTATGCTAATTTTACCTTTGGAGAACAATTTGTCCCTTTTGGTTAGGGGAGATATACAGCCATAAAACTTGGGATTTATTGGCTCTGCAGGTTAGTTATTTAGAGAGGAAATATTTCAGGAAAGCTGGAAGAAAGGAAAGTAATACTTTGTTTCTTAAAGGAGGACCATTGTAGTTAAAATTGCATAAGGGGAGCCCACCTCATCCCTTCAGCTCTAGAAGCTGCTGAAGGAAGCTTAAAATGGGTATTCCCCCTTCCCTCCTTTGGAAAGACAGGAGCAGGAAGTCCTTTCCAGGGAGCTGAAGAGAACAGGAGGGCTCAACACAGCTTTTCAGCATTCTATTGGCTTGCTGACTCCTGCTGGCCAATAGAATGATGAAGATTTATGCTGGGTAGGGATGTGAGAACATGGTTCAGTCGTTCGGTGTTCGGCCCGAACTCGGCCCGTTCGGACGGACGGACCAAATGCGGAAGCAGCAGAACAGTTTGGCTGCGTTTGGGTGAGATTGTATGAGTTTGGGCGAGAAGAACAGGGCTGGAAGGTCCAAGGGGGGGGCAGCAAAGGAGCAGACTTCATGGCGCCAGGAGTGGAGAGGTTTGGAATAGCAGTCAATCTGCCCAATTACCATCCCTCTTTTCCTCAGACCACTGGCTTCGTAGTCTGCGATTGGCCATGGGCTAGGCTGCGATGGGCACAAGAAGTAACAAAAGTCATTGCCCTCCCCCCTTCCAACTCCTTCTGAGCTAGCCACTCATCCTGTCAGCAGGCGTTTTCAGAAATCTCCCTCTCCCAGCAGTTTGTGTTCCTCCCAATCCATTGCCATCCTCCTCCTATTTCACCCATTTCCACACATCTACCTCCATTTCATTTATTTAGATTAGATTAGATAGATTTGGGTGTTATTTTTATTTTTTACCCGTCCCTGTGTTCTTTCTCCCTCCCCTCCATTGAATCCTTCCCTCCTCCCTGTAGATATTCCATCCTTGATTCCCTTCCCCTGTTTTGGATTTATTTAGAGTAACATTAGATTGATTTAGGTTTCATTTCAGTTTTGTACCCCTCCCTGTGTTGTTTGTTGTGAGCTGTCTGTGTCCCCCCCATCCCTGTGTAAGATAGATAGATAGCTAGCTAGATAGATAGATGTAGGAGTTAGCTTAGTGATACAGATATGTCTCATGTCCCCGACCACTGAGAAGGGCTGCCCATCGAGCAGCCCTGCTGTCTCATTACTCTCCCAATGTTTGGAGGCCGTGGCGGATTGGATGCAGCAGAGCAGACTGAAGCTCAATCCCAATAAGACGGAGGTGATGGTGGTGGGAAGGGCGGGGGTAGGGATGGTCGATTCGGGCGAACGCTGTTTGGAAGTTCAGAGTTCGGCTCAAACTCGGCCTGTTCGGATGACCGAACACGAACACGAAAGCGAGCATACCGAACAGAACCGAACACTGAATGACGAAATGGCTGAACAGTTCGGTCAGTTCGGATCACATTCGGGTGAGTTCGGGTGGCAAAAAAAGTTTCACTGTAAGGTGACAGGGAGGGGTAGTATTAGTCACTGAGGAGCAGACTTCCAGGCACCAGGGGTGGAGAGGCTTGCAAGAAATGAAACTATCTGCCTCCCCGCTTCCCAACACCTTCTGAGCTACTCACTGTTACTGAACAGCAGGCGTTGAGTAGGATTATTCGATTGCTTTAAGTTTCATTTCAGTTTTGTACTGAAATGAAACTTAAACCTTAAACTGAAACCTTGTGTTTGTGATTCCTCCCCCCATCCCATATATAGAGAGATAGACAGATATAGATAGATAGAGATAGATAGATAGATAGGTTAGGGATAGTAGTTGTAGGAGCTAGCTTAGTGATAGAGATAGCGTTAGTGATTTAGTTTTAGTGTTTGTAGGAGTAGGTCGTGTACTTATTAGATAATCCATTTAGTTCATAGCATTTAGAATAGTTAATAGCAGTTAGATTTAGTATAGATAGATAGATATAATTTTAGATTTTTTAAAAAAACCCATATTAAAAAAAACAAATAAAAAAGAAAAGAAAACCATATAAAACCCAATAAATAACCAAAAAAACATATAAAAAACACCCATAACATTTCCCAAATGGCTGAACAGAACGGCCGAACCGCCGAACCGAACGGCTGAACTGAACAGCTGAACCCGAACCCGGCAACCTAACCGAACTGCCGAACCGAACGGCCGAACCAAACGGACGAACCGAACGCAGCCGAACCGAACGGACGAACCCGAACCACGATCTGTTCGCCCATCCCTAGGCGGGGAAGGTGCTGGCCCCTCTGATAGGGGGGGTTCGCCCGCCTGTTGCTCTTCAGGTTCAGAGTCTGGGGGTGGTTTTGGATTCGGGCCTCCATCTGGATTGGCAGGTGGAGGCGGTGGCTAAAGCTGCCTTTTGTCAGCTCTATCTGGTATGGGGGTTTCGACCTTACCTCTCTGGGCCCGATCTGGCCACTCTTGTCCATGCCTTCATCACTTTGAGCCTAGACTACTGCAACACGCTCTACGTGGGGCTTCCCTGGTTTCTGGTTCAGAGACTGCAGCTAGTGCAGAATGTGGCAGCCCGTCTCCTGACGGGGACGGGGCGGCGTGAGCACATAACACCGGTGCTCCGCGCTCTGCACTGGCTGCCTATAGCGTACCGAGCCAGATTCAAGGTGTTAGTATTGATTTACAAAGCCCTGCACGGTCTAGGCCCCTCATATCTCGGGAACCGCCTCGCCCTCCGCACCTCAGAGCCATCCTTTCAGTCCACCGGGGGTGCCTTTCTGGAGGTCCCCCGTGTAAGATGGGGGGACCACAATGGAGAGGGCGTTCTCAGTGGCTGGGCTGTGGTTGTGGAACTCCCTCCCGGAGGAGGCTTGCCTGACCCTGGGCCTGTTGGCCTTTCGACGTATGTGTAAGACTTGGTTGTTCGCCCAGGCCTTCGGAGGGGAGGGCGTGTTAATTTTTTTGTGGGGAGTGTTTTTGTTTTAATTATGGTATTGTATATTTTTTATGTTTAAAAATTGTTGTATATTATGCTGGAAGATGCTGTAGGCATGGGAGGCAGCATATAAATAAATAAATAAATAAATAAATAAATTTCCCCCAACATACATGTGGCTTTCAGTTCAAAGCCACACCGCCTTCCACGTCCTGCAGCTGCCAATTGACTTGGCAGCTACTACCACTCCAGCTCCTCCATGATGAACTGATGCTTCTGGGCCTCAACTGGCTACTTCTGCTGCACCACTGACAACATTGATGGAAGGGGAAGAACATGGTTGCAACACAGCTCTCGGAGCTACGTGTGGCTGACCCTGTCCAAAGTGGCCACGGGTCTCTTGTCCTGCCCACCAATGAGTGTCCCCAGTGAGCAGGTGTTCTCTATGGCGGGGGACATTTGCCCGCTGCAACGCCTGAGACTGGGGGAAAAGTTGTTGGAGCAGTTGCTTTTCATCAAGGTGAACCTTCCGCTGCTTGGATTTTCTGAGCTGCCCCTGGACATGAATTGATGGTGCAGTGGCACACGCCAGCCCATGCCAGGGGCAGTCTTTGGATGGGGCTCCTCCTCAATCTGGGCTGCTGCTGAGGTTCTGTCCCTTCCTCCCAATGTCTGGTGCCCCCCCCCCCCCCCCCCCCTCTCTCTCTCTCATTAGATGGCCTCTGATGGCCTATCTGACTGACCTCATGATTCTGGGTGGAAGCTGTAAGCCTGCCAGCCAGCCTCTAGTTAGATGATCTCAGCCTGCCTATCTGACTGGCTCTCTCTCTTGCACGCTGCACAGTCTTCGCCAGCCTATCTGAGTGCCCTGCCAAGGTCCCATCCTGCCTTCCCTATTGCCTCTCATGGCATGCTGCCTGTCTAACTGCCCTGGATGTCAAGCTCAAACCCTGCCTCAGCCTGCCTTCTGCTGCTTATGTCATGCTGCCTCTCTGCTGCTGCTCTGCAGCTGCCTCTACTGTAACATGGGTTCTGCTATAGGGCAATCCAATTTCTGCCGCTGCTCCAACAATGCCTGGCACCCTGAAATGCCTGGCCAAGTAAATGTGCCAGACCAGCCACCAAGCCCCAAGCCTTCCCAGCCTCTGCTGCTGCCAGTGGGTCTCAGATGGCCAGCCCTGCTGCCACGGGCACCCCCAGGGTCCAAGTGCCGAGCCTGCCTGCCCGGGCAACCTGGGGTGCCAAGTGCCAAGCCTTCACGGTCTCTGATGCTGCTTCTGGACCTCAGATGCCAGCCCTGGTGCCAAGGGCACCCCCAGGGGCCAAGTGCCAATCCTGCCTATTTGGGAAACCCGGGGTGCCAAGTGCCAAGCTTTCCCGGTCTCTGCTGCTGCTGGGTCTCCAACAGCCTGCCATGCCAGCATGGGCCCCCTGGGAGTCCCTAGAGTGCCCCAAGCCTCCTGACGGCAAACTCCACAGAATATTCGGGGGGTCCAAACTCCGCCGGACTGAACCCATGAACTCAAACTAAGTTGTTAGTCCGAATGGCCGAACATCCGAACTCCGTCCTGTTCGCACATCCCTAATGCTGGGTCTTCCCTCTCCCTCCTGCTTTCCCCCTCCCATTCCTGATAATTCTCTACTGGGGCTTCAGCAGCTTCCCAGAGAGATGACTCATAGCCCCAGGCACTGTCCCCCAAGCTGCCAGCCCCAGACAAGATAAGCAAGCTGGAGAGGGGACTGCATGTCTTCCTTCTCCTCTCCCGCTAGCATTGGCTATTCTGTTTTGATTCTCATGTTTCTTAGTGAGAATCCAGCTGATTTTCATCTTGTTCTCCCTTGCAATAACGAGACAAGAACAGTGGCGGCTGGTGGGTTTAGAGGTTGGTGGGGCAGTAAGGCCGCCGGCGGGCCGGCGCAACCTTATTCCTGGCAGAGTTCTAGGGTGGGGCTTGTCCATTGTAGGCCAAGCTTGTACTACCTAGGGCATGTGTCTGCAAAATTATTCCAAAACCTGATCAAATATTTAACATATACAAAACCTCAGGGCCA
>QEPC01007340.1:450928-461071 GCA_003113815.1 Sphenodon punctatus
GTGAGTGAGTGAGGTCTAAAAGACCCCGCCCACCCACCAACAAATTTCCCGCCTTGCGCAGCCGCAGCAAGGCGGGAGCTGGAGAGAGGCGACTTGCAAGTCGCCCCTCCAGATTTGCAATGGCCTCGGCAATGGGTTCCATTGGAACCCATTGCCCAGGCTGGCCACGCCCCCCACCAATCTCTATGTAAGTTGGTAGGTCGGCACTGGTGCCGACCTACGAGAACCCGCGGCTGCGCCTGCGTGCTACAGGCTCAGCCGCGGGTAAATAGGGCTTCCCCAGGCCGGCTGCCGCGCATGCGCGCGATACACAAGTTCAAACAAGGACTCCGTGTATCGCCGCATCGTGCGCATGCGCGGCAGCCCGGGCCTGCATTGAAATTGACAGGGCGGGCCTTTTTAAAGGTCCTGACCTGTCCTTGCATGCGTGCAGGGTTTGCAGCCCCGGCCCCCGCCCGCATCATGCTGGAGACAGGGAGGCGTGACTCACTCAGCCTCCCTCTCTCCCCAATGATGCGCCGCGGGGGCCGGGGCTGCAAACCGCACTGTGTCTCATCTCGGTAGCGCTGGGGGCTGCCTTGTAGGGCACCGCCCCCAGCGCCAAAGCAAGGGGCCGCCGCTGGACAAGAATTGCGATTGTTGTCGAGAATCATGAGAATCTAGTTTCACTCATAGTTACAATAGAACTAACTCATATATTCATATCTGGACACCTCTATAATCCAGACCAAATGTGCCTCTCCCAAGGTGACCAGATACAGAGACTGGCATACAGGGGGAGTAGGGTCTATTTTACATCATTTTTTCTCCATGTTTATTTTCTTGACTAGACTCTCAGAAGGGCCTGATCATTAGATTCTTGACTAAGGGTGAAAACAGACATGATGAGGGCCTGCTATGGCCCGCCGGAGCCAGGGACTCCCCCGCGCATCTGTTTGAGAGCTGCCAAATGTGGGATCCCTGCTGCCTTAGCCCAGTTATGGGGCTGACCTGGATTTGGTCCCCCAGTTGATTCTGAGCCCATAGTCAGGGACAAGTTCTACTAGGTGGACCAATGAGGACCATAGTGGGCCTGTGCATCTGTTAGTGGCCCCATCTCCTGCCAGGGATCAGGGACTGCCATGATGGCAATCATGGCTGCCCATAATTGGCTGCCATGGCATCACATCATGGTGGGGCATGGGGGGAGCATCAAAGACAAGGATGCCCACATGTGTTCCGTTTCCCCATTTATTGTGTGCCCTGGATGTGACCTCGCTAGGACTGCCACCCTCTTGGAGCATGCAGCCAGCGTGCCACCTGCATGTTTGTTTTCACCCTAAAGGAGAATCTGAACTTTGATTTTTCAGGTCCAAACTCAATGTCTGACCAAAACATAAACACTAAAACTGGAATGAATGGTAAAATGTTATATTGAATCATAAAATCTCAAGGCTACCAGGGACCTCATGGATCACTTAAATCAGGATTGGAGAAACATTTCTCTTCCAAGAGCCACTTTGAAAATTAATTCAAGCTCCAAGGGCCACATAAAAGTTGGGGGTCGGGGTTGCTCGAGAACTGTCAACAGGAAGAGAGGAGGTTCCAGATCATGGATCTGTGCTATGGGTCTGGTCTGTTTCCTTGAGTGCATATGTCCATCTCCTGATTTCACACTTTCAGTGCTTTGGGGTAGGAACTGGATCCAGCAGCCAGATCCAGGAACTAGAAAGGGGCCAAATAAAAACTAGCCACAGCTCATATTTGGCCCCCATGCCTGAGGTTCCCCATTCATAATATAGTCCAAATCCCTTCTCCAAGGCAAGATGTCCTATATTCACCATAATCACAGACAGATGCTTGTCCAGTCAGTTCTTGAACATATACAAGGGTGGAGAAGCCAAAACCTCCCTAGACATCCTATCTACAGCTGAAACAGATTTCTCATTTGATATCCATGGATATTATCCACATTTTCAGAATGGCATGTGGAGATCTGACCTGGTTTTGTTTTCACGGAAGATCAGCATGCATCCATTATTTTGGTTCTTCAAGCTACCCCTCATTTCAGTATTTTGTCAGTCTGCACATGCACACAAGCCAAAACACATTTACACATATAAAACAAAAATGTATTTGGAGGTCTTGCACAAGGTGGTTTTATTTTAAGTATTCCACAACTAGGGTGGGTGAACACTACAGCGAGAATTTATTCTTGATGAAATGGGCCTCAACTGGCTACTGCTGCTGCACCACTGACAACGTTGATGGGAGGGGAAGAACATGGTCATGACACAGCTCTCAGAGCTACGTGTGGCCGACCCTGTCCAAAGTGACCAAGAGTCTCTTGTCCTGCCCACCAATGAGTGTCCTTTCCTTCTAGCTCCTTGATAATTGGCATCCATACTTTTTGGAAGCTACAAATTTCGCCTTTCAAGGAGTAGTGTAACTTTTCCATCCTGAACATATGCCAGAGTCTGTTAGTCCATTCTATGATAGACAAATCTTCTGTCCCTTTCCAGTGTCTGGCAATAATATTGAGAGCTGCCAAAAACATCATCTTTCAAGACTTTTGGTATGCCAGCACATTCGAACGGCCGAAGAGTTCTGAAAAGTTCAGATGAGTTTGGATGAGTTCGGGGGTGGGAAAAATGTGACTTTGTGTGGGAAAAACTTGTCTGGAAGGGGGAGGCAGCTGAGGAGCAGACTTCCAGGCACCAGGGGTGGAGACTAGGAGTGGTTTCATAGCCAAATGATACCGATACCCCAAAAAACCCTCCGATTTCTGTATCGGTATCGATAGCGTTATTTTCAGCCAAAGCGAACTCCACCGAACCGAACAACTGAACCCGAACTTGGGTTTCAAACTGAACGACTGAATGTCTGAACATCCAAACCACATTCTGTTCGCACATCCCTAGGCAACAGGGGGAAGGGAAAGGGGTCTAGGGGCCTAGCATGGGCTCAGGGGTGGGCTGCTTAAGGGGGTGGGGGTCTAGTGGGTGTGAGGAGTAGAGTACTCACCCTGTGGAGGGGCTTCAGTGATATGTGTGTTCCTCCATACTGGGTAAATTTTAAAAAGGGGGGGGGAGAGCTGGGCATGCTCATAAGGGCCAAATTGTCCCTTCTGAGTATGATCAGACCTTTTAAATGTGGCACTGGCAGTGTCAGAACACTGCGGGCACTATCTTGGAAAGTTCTGAACATGCTCAGAAGGAGATATTTGACCCTTTCTGAGCATGCTCACCTATTTTTTTCTCTTTTTAAAAACTTACCCAGCCCAGAGAAAGCCGCACATCACTGAGCCCACCTGGAGGGTGACTATTCTATCTAGCAGCCCACGCTAGGCCCCCACCCCCTCTTCCATGGCTCATTCCCTCCCCACAGGTTCCCTGTGGCCTCCTCCTCACTCCCCACCCTCGTAATTCCCAAGTATTCTTTGAGTCTCCTCGAACCGGCCCAAGCACTTGGGATTGATCCTCGGACACTCAGAGAATCCTCGTGAGTAATTTAAAAAATATTTGGTGCAGCCTCACCAGGATCAAATAGGCATAAATAAGTGCAAAATCAGGAGGCTCTGGTAATGTAACAGTTATTCTGTTCCAACAGAGAACTGTCGCTTATCAGAGATGAAAGGTTACAGCGCAGCTAAGGATTTCTTTTTTAAGAATTCAAAGGCCTGATTGATCTCTGGTGTTCACATCACTCACCAGGTCTCTCTAGAGTCTAGAGGCATAGGAAGTCCTCCCCCTTCCTCCGCCCCTCATCAGGAGCTGGTAAACTCTCCATTTTCCTGCGGAATTTTTGCCTTGTGGACGATACCCCTTAGATTCTATGGCATTTCCAGGCATTTTTGAAGGCCCCATTCTATATGGGAAGGAGTCAGGCAGAAGCAAGTTTCTGCAAAAAAGGGGAAAAGCGTTGACCTGGCAACATCAGGTACTAATTAGTACGGGTACTGTACTGCTGTTCCTGTTGCACCTCTGGCTGCTGCTCCGGGGTACTCCTTCTGGCCCACTGCTCATTAGGGCTGTGCAGTGCACCAAAGTCTTTAGTGCCTTGGGCCTCTTCCAGCACACATGACCTGTGCACAACCTACCCACCACCACACACCCCCACTATGGGGATTTTGGTGCCTCGCCTGGCTTAGCTTAGCAGTGGGCCAGGTTGGGAGGAGCAGTCTGATGACCAGCAGGATAGAGTGTTGCACCCAGGTGGGTGAGCCAGCCTGGGGAGTGTCCCAGGGTGCATCTCAGACTGACTCACCTGCCCAGCTGGGCTGCTGCTCTGGACCTGCATGCACCTCCACTGTCACGGTGGTATCACCCGCGGGTTGAAAAGGTGTTGCCCATTTCATTTCGAGGAAGGAGAGGAACCATGGCCTTTCTTGAGACCTCGGTCACCACATGGTGAATTGAGTGGGGAAATAAATCACTTGCTTAGTTGGTGCGAAGCAAAGGGACGTTATTATATTTTCCTCTTTTTTAGCAGGTCCATGATTACTCACAGATTTCAATGGCATCGGAGTGTCCTTCATCATAATGGGCTGCAAGCATCTAGAGAGAGAGCAGTTCACAATTTATCCAAGATCCTACAAGATTCTTCAATCTCAGAAAGTCTTCAAAGAGCATGGGATGTCTTCTTCTACCTAGCCATAATACCTGACTTTTGTACAATGGGAGAGAGCTTACCTGGGGAGGAGTGGTAATTAATATCACGTCAGAAGTTTCCATCTCAGGGGACCTACTAGTGCTGCTCCTTATATTTATTTATTATTTATTATTAAAATGTATATGCCGCCCACTTCTGCTATAAACATCTTGGGGGTGACTAACAACATTTTAAAGTACATAACTAAAATACAATTAAAAACAACCTAAAATCCCCAGATTAAAATAACCCACACCCAACACCTCCCTAACCCAACCCACCCACCCCATCTCCCTGGGTAAAGACCTGGAAGAAGAGCCACGTCTTAGGGAAGTTTTAGATGAGACGCAAATGGTGGCTGAGCCCTTTATCAGCCACCATTGTTGCCGCTCGTCTAAAACCCCGGCCCGCGTGAATGCCGGATCTCTGCCTTGTGAACCTGGCCCGGCCCGGCGAATTGCCACTGTGCCAGCTTCATGCCATACTTCCGGGTTCTTTGTCCAAGTGCGCATGCGCAGAAGGGCGCACATGCGCACAACACTCCACACCGTGTCTGATGCTCTTCTGAACATCAGACACAGCGTTGAGAGGAAGGCGGGTGTCTGATGCTGCCACTGAATGATCCCGCTTGTGAGCGGGATCATCTAAAATGGTCCTTACACTATCTACGGAAAGAGGGGAGGTTGGTGGTCAAGTGGATCTTAGGGGCACTCAGAACCCCACCACTGATCCTGAGAAGGCTTGGGAACTCTGCTACCACCTTTGATTCTCAGGAGCACCAGGAGCTGTACTGCTGTTGGTCCTGAAGGAAATGGAAGCTGGGCTGCCACTGAGGGACAGCCCTATCATAATAGAGGTAGTGCAGACAGTCGCCTGAGGCAGCAAGTTGAAGGTGGAAGCAACAACTGCAGCTGCTCCCACCACCAGTAAACTTCGCAGAGATATCAGGGGCAGGAGAGTTGGGAGAAAAGAGGGCAACGTATGGCAGCAAAAATCCTTGTGCTGGTGTTGCTGCCACTACACCCAACAGGGCTTTGAAAGTGGAAAAGGAAGGATGTGGGAAGGAGGGGGGAAATGGGAGCTTATGTAGGGACCTGACATAGTGAGGGACCTGTGATGGCTGCTCTGCTTCCCCCAGTAGCAAGAACCATGGAGAAAGGGAGAATCGGAGTTGCTCTGCCCACAAATCCACCTTAAAGAGATGGAGAGCAACGTGGAGGTTAAGGAAGACAAAGGAAAAAAGCAGACATACAATTACAAACAACACGGATGTTTTCCTCCCTTACTATCCTACATATAGAGCTAAATAATAATGGATGCCCAATTTATTACCTTCGGGAAATACTTGAAATTTTGAGTATCGTGTCGTATCCGATACAGTACTCAAGCACCAATGAGGTACCCAAATATCCAGAAAATTGTTTTTCACTGTAAACAGTGTACTAAAGAAATAGCAAAAATCAGAACAGTAATTTGAAAAGTTGGTACTGGAACTCGGTAAATTGGGACTTCGAGTAACCTGCCAGGTGCTAATCAGGTATTGATTAGTTGTACCCATCCTGGAGGGTTGAGTTTAGTGAGCAAATTCAATATTTATACTATGGTGTGCAATTCATTTCATTTCATTTAGTTAGTAAAATAAATGGAACCCCATTCCTTTTAGTAACTATAAACGAATGAATAAGCTAACAACATTCATTTGCTTTCATTTGTTTTTGTATAAAAATAATTAAAAATAAAAAATCACTGCGCATGCAGAAAATGTCCACCAGACCTGGTTATCGGTAAGCGAGAGGGTTAGGGTGGTGGTGGGAGGGTTGTTGGGTTGTTTTTTTGCTCCACTTGGTATGCGTTTAAATTTTTTATTTAATTAATGTATTATTATTATTATTATTATTATTATTTTATTTTGTTGTTTGGTTGTTTTGTTTGTTTGTTTGTTTTATATGATGATTGTGAGTCACTCTGAGCTGCTTGGGCAGGGTAGGGCGGGATATAAAACATGTTAAATCAATAAAATTCTGCGCACGCACACAATTTTTCAAAATAGCAGCAGCAGCAGCATTGATGCCATTTTGGAAAAGGGCAGCCAGTCTCTGCGTGCGCGAAACAGCAACTGTGTAAGCGTAAGTGCCCTTTTCCAAAATGGTGGTGACGTTGCCACTGCCATTTTAATAAAGAATGCATATGTGCAGAAAATGTGAAAAGGGGCATGCATGCACAGAACCATCTGGTGGCCAAATGAGTTTTCTAGGAAAACCCGAAAATGAAGGAATTCTTAAAAATGAAAACAAATGCGTTGCCTCCTGCACACCCCTAGGATATATCCCTTTTTGTGAATGCTTGTTTCAGTTTTACATACATGGAATACTTCTAGGTCATCTGTCTAAAAGGGACAGCTTTTCAATTGCAACTGCCTCTTTGGGAGAGAGGGAGGCTCCTTTGCAACTGCTTATGTGTCCAGAATTGCTTACAGTGGTTAATGAGAAATCTCTTAATCTTCTTTTAAAAGATCACAGCACACCGTGCCCAAGGCGAGCTTCTGCCCAGCCCTCTCCTCTGAAGTTCTGCCTTGTTCTCCAGCTCCATGTGTCAAGAATAATACAAAACCAAGGGGTATGTGGGTGTGTGTGATCTGGGTTATTTTAATGGAGATGTACTTAATTGAAACATTTGGCTATAAGGCGCATTGAATAAGACAGAACAAACGGCTTCAGTTATAATTGTTAAGTGGTGTTTTTTACAAAGAAGGTTGCATATCATTTCATCCTCTAAATTATTTGCTCCTCTGAGAGAGATGGAGGCGATGGAAGCGATGAAGGGGGAACAGATAGTGATGTTGCTGCTGTACCAGAGTCAATGATTTAATCCAATATTCTACAAACACAGTCAAAAGGGGTAGTTGCCTATCATGACAGAATGGTTGCTAGAGTTATTTAGACTCCTGAGTTATATCCCTATCTCTGCTACTAACTCCTTAGGTTAACTTGAGTAACTGAAAAATGCTATACCTCAATTTACCCACATGTAAAATGGAGATAGAACATACGCCACCTCAGACTCCACCCCACCCCCTTAATTTTCATTTTACTTAGGACTGTGTTGAAATTGTAAAACAGAATTCTGATGAGGAATTCGAGGTGTGCACCAGTGACCCATGTCATTTTTAGTTTTCCATTTTTGTTATTTAAATGTTTTGTTTTCATTTTTATAAATATCAAAAGTTTTGCTTTCTTTTTTTATTTCAATTGATTTCAATGGAAAACACATTTTTGACTGTAACTGTTTTGTTTTCCTGTATATTTGGATGGAACTTGGAGACCGTGTACTTGCCACAGAAGACATTAAGTGTACCAAAGTTCAAAAAGATTAGATAAAGGACTCTGATTTATAAGCAGTTGAAGTATGTTATTTTGCAAACATCTGCATAAACATTCCTGGCTGTACCTTCTTTGTCTCCTATCTAATGTGAATGAAACTCAGCAGGCTTATACCCCTCCCCATGACTACCATTGATACCAACTTTCAGAAGGATTGTATAAAGGACCCTGGTGATATAATCAATTAACTTATAAATATATGTCTGAGTGTAAAATATTTTTCGTCCAACCAGTGTACATGAAATTTGGCAGGGATGTATAACACACATTCATGATCGTCTTTGCCAAATATCAGAAATATGTGAAAAAGGGCCCCTATTTTATATGATTTACAGCATACGCAGAGAAGGAGCCTTTACCAGGGATTCTCTTATATGTCACTGTGGTATAAGATCGGTTTGTGATGCCAATTGGCCAGCAGAAAGGTCAACCAAATATCCTAATTCTGTGCTGTGACCACCCCAACGTCTCTGCCCCACTTGTTACTGTGAAGTCAGAAGCATCTCTTTAGGAACCAGTCAATAGAGATTCTCTTATGTCCTCTGTCACAGTGCTGCAGGATGTGATTGTGATGATAATTGGCCAAACTTGATGTGTAAACTATGTCCCCTGATTTCTGGTATGCTAGCCCCAAAGTCCCAGTTATGTCCCTTCTATGCCTGCCTGAGGACTGCCCCCTATGCCTGCCTCGAAGCCACCACCAATTTGTCCTGTAAAGCTGGAAGCATGCAGTAATTTGCCAGTGAATGTGTCTGTCAGTCTTTTGGGTTTCTCCTCATCCTCCCTCCTTCAGCCTCCCTCTCCCTGCCATGCCAGGTGCCTGCCTCTGACTGGCACTGCATGTGCTGCTATTTGTCTGAATAATGGTCTTCAAGGGGACAACTTAATTGCTTATAAAACTGGGGGTCTTTATCATTAAATTGTCCTCTAGTATGGCGGGGATGAAACAGAAGGTGTGTGATTGTAAACAGGATGGAATATAAAAAAGGTACAGCCAGAAATGCATTTTCTAGTTCATGGCTTATAACATCATGACTCTTTCTGGAAATTAGATGGACTGTTACATTTTTGGAGTGAGATAACATTTCCAAGTGTTATCCAAATTAGATGGAAGATAAAGAAGTTATAGTCAGAAATGTGTATCGAGCTTTTCTTAAAATCATAACATTCAATTACTTCTAAAATCAGTCCCCTTTAGTCAATCTTTTCAAAGTTCAGTACACATGGTTCCCTCCACTGTCCATACAATATCCTCATGTTTCATCAGAATTAAATAAGAAACAAAAAAGCTATAGCTAGAAATACATTTTTCAGTATTTTCCCATTATTTCAAAAACAAAATTGTTTTCATTTTTGTTTTCATTATTATTTGTCATTTTCATGTTTATAATAAAAAAAGGAAAACCAGATTTTTCATTTTTGTTATCATAATAACAAAAACAAATTGCACACCCCTATGAGGAATCTTCTTTGGAGGGAATCATATCATTTTGTGCGTTTTTTAAAATTTTCTTCAGTTTTGAATTTCTCTAATCTGGGATAGATTGTAAAAATTTGGAATGTTGATATTTGGAAGTTTCTGTTTGCATTCACTATTCTAACTGGGACACTAAATCATAGGGTTGGATGAACAGATCACGGTTAAGGTTCATCCGTTCGGTTTCGCTGCGTTCGTTTAGTCCTTTCGTTTCGTCTGTTCGTTTCGTCTGAGTTCGGTTTGTCTGTTCGGTTCAGCATTTTGGCTAGTTCGCCAAGTTCGGGTTCGGCTGTTCAGTTCGGCCGTTCGGTTAGACTGTTCGGCTGTTCGGTTCGGCCGTTCGGGAAAAGTTGTTATGGGTGTTCTTTTGTTTTTTATATGGTTTGGGGTTTTTTTATTGGGTTTTATATGGTTTTCTTTTGTTTTTTATTTGGTTGTTTTGGTTTTATATGGGTTTTTTTTTTGTTATCTAATATTCTATATATCTATCTACACTAAATCTTAACTGCTATTAACTATTCTAAATGCTATGAACTAAAGGGATTATCTAATAAGTACACAGACCTACTCCTACAAACACTAAAACTAAATCACTAACGCTATCTCTATCACTAAGATAACTCCTACAACTCTCTCTCTCTCTCTCTCTCTCTCTCT
>QEPC01007340.1:461171-473692 GCA_003113815.1 Sphenodon punctatus
ACTTTACAAAGTAATAAAATAGACACGGTCCCTGCCCCTAGGGCTTACAATCTGAGAGACAGGAGCTGGGGGAGAGACTTAGGAAGGGGAACAGAGGGAGAGACAAGGGGTCTAACATTCATGAAGATGCGAGGTCTCAAGTGCACGAGGTCTCACAGACTACACCTCCCTGTCATGTTTGACCTTCCAGTGAACCTTTTTTTGCCACCTGAACTCACCTGAACGCGATCCGAACTGACCGAACTGTTCGGCCATTTTGCCGTTCGGTTTGTTCGGTATGTTTGGGTTCGGGTTTGGGTTCCGTCATCCGAACAGGCCGAGTTCGGGCCGAACTCCAAACTTCCGAACCGCGTTCGCCCATACCTACTAAATTAGTTACCGATTCAAGCTCTGCCTGAGGTGGCTGAAGGGACAGGAGAGAGAAAGTGGGTCAAGATCCTACAGGAGTCTCAGTTTTCTGCTGCATTGTCTCCCTCTTCTTCCCTCCCAAATAAGGGTGTGCATGAGGCACCATTTTCGTTTACATTTTCGTTGACAAAAAACCCCATTGTTTTGGTTTTCCATAAATGACCCTACCATTTTTGTTTGTTTTTTGTTTATTGTATTAATATTCATAAATTAAGTATTTAATTAAATAATGATTTAAAATATTTTTTTTTAAAAAATCACGATGCACACACAAAATAGCCACTGGACTATTCTGCGCAGGCACAGCCCTTTTCTAAAATGGTGCCAATGCTGCTGGTGCCATGTTGGGAGAGGGGATGCACATGCACCGTATGATCTAGTAGCCATTTTGTGCATGCTCAGTGGTTTTTTAAAATAATTTGTTAAAATAAAAAATATTAAAAAACACCTTGCATATGAAAAATGGCAACTGGGACTGTGCTTTACATGGCTGCCTTTTCCCCAGATGGGGCTGGCAGAACTGATGCCATTTTGGAAAAGGTTGCACATGAACGAGAAAGAGAATACTTCTTTTTGCAGGGGGAAAAGAAGAGTATTTTCTCTAGTGCACACATGCAGGGTGTAGCCGTCATACAGTGAGGAGACTCCATTGTGCCCAGGGCCAGGTCTCTAGAGGGGCCCCTCTGCAAGAGACCTGAGGACCACTAGGAAGTTTTCAGTGTGAGAAGGGGAGGAAACTGGGACAACACTCTGGCCATACCCACTCTGAACACTTTTTAGAGGTGCCCAGGAGGTTTGCAAAGGGATCCGGCAAAAGGAAGTTCTCAGAGTGGGCAGGAATGGAGTGCTGGCTCTGCCAACTCTTAAAACTTCCATTCCAGTGGGGTTGTTGCCAGTCTCACTGGGATCCAAAGTGACACCATAGCCTCTGTGGGTGGGAGGCTGAGACTGGCTGGAAACCTAGGGCGGGTCATCACTGGGGAAGACTCTGCCCTCTTGCCTTTGGGGGCAGGGCATAATTGGGACATAACCCCCAGTCCACCACAGCATTGCTTTGCCATTGCAGGTGTGCAAAATGGTCGCTCCACAATCACAATGGACTACAGAGGTCTGGCATGGCCAAAATGCCAGTCAGCTCTCTGTAGTCCATTCTGAAATTGTGGATTAACTCTGCCAAGAGCAGCAAGGCATTTCAGCCCCAATACAAATATGTGCTTTAGTTGTTTAAATCTTGGTACTCTGTTTACTTCATTATACGGTAACTTTGGTGCAGAATGGCATGAACAAAGTAATCGAAATACCAAAGTGAAGTTGCTGAACAGTGAACAAACAGATAGGCAGGGATCACATCAGTAACTGTAAGGAATGCAAAGTGGGGGACATCCAGGATGTGGGCAGACATGGGATTTGGGGAGCAGGGGCAGGATTAGGGGACCAGAAAAGGGGGGTAAGGACTGAGGGAAGAAGGACAAAGAAGGGAGTTGGAGACAAGTTCAGGGCACAAGAAGGGCAGAATCAACAAAACCAATAGGGGTGAGGATAAAAACTAGATGTGTTATGGCGTTGTTCAGCCAAGCTCACTAGTGCTTCCCGCCAGCCTTCTACACTGGTGAGAAGCCAACCAGGAAGGTAGGAGGATTGACAAAGGCTGGAGACAGACAGGCAGGCAGAAAGAGGGGCATGACTAGAGCAAGGCAGGAAATTAGGGATGTGCAAACGTGGTTCAGGGGTTCGGCGCTCGGCCCAAACACGGGGAGTTCGGCTCGTTCGTAAACACCCCAAACCCGAACTGCCCTCTGCCTGAACCGACCAAACAAAGTTCGGGGTCCGAACCGGTTCAGATGGGGGGTGGGGGACAGGGGGGAACCCGGTTTTCCCTTCCCTCTCCCCCCTCCAGGCTGCGCAGGTGGAAGGGGGCCAGGGATCAACCCCCACCCCACCCAGCCTTGTAATTTATTTATTTATTTTAAAAACCCCACCCCAGGGATTGCCCTACCTGGTGGTGCCGGGGCTCTGGCCCCGGGACACATAACCCGGAATACCTAGTAGAGGCCTGAAGCACTCTGGAGCACCATCGGACCCAGACCTGCCACCACTACCGCTGCCACTGGCGGACCCAGGGACGGAGCCTGACCTACCTGGTGCCGGGTCTGGTGGCAGCAGCAGCAGCAGGTGCAGCGGTGCTCCAGAGAAATTCAGGCCTCTTCTAGGCCTAACCAATCTTCCAGTCCCTTCCCGATGCAGATTGTCTCACAATAAAGAGTTAGGTTGGGTACACCCATGAATTTATTTAACATCATGTGCCCCCTTTCCCCTCCCCTCCCCCCTGCTGCTCTCTTCCCCACTCTACCTCCCCCATCCCCTTCCCCATGACCTTGCTGCCTCCTGGGGCATCGCCTGCCCTATGGTGCCATGGAGCTCTGGGAGCTCCCCTCACCCCTGCTATCGGTATCCCCATGTCTTGGGAGGCCTCTGGGTCTGGACCAGCCTGTGGGGTGGGGATGTGGGTGGGCGCGGAGATGACAGTGCTGGAGGGCCCCCCCTGGGTGGCTGCTGCCTCTGGAGGCCAGGTGGGACTGGGAGGCAGATGTGTGGACCCTGCGGGAATCCCGGAATCTGGGGCAGTGGTGGAGTCAGCGGGGGCACTGTGGGGATGTAAGGATTAGGCCGTCCCAGAGGGACCTCCGCCCCCAGCGCCACTCACCACCAACTCCTTTAATGAACCCAGAGGCACCGCTGGTCCTGGCAAACCCAACCCCCTTGCAGCACAAGCCGGCTGAGGAGAATGACCCCGGAGCGTCAGCGGGTGTTCCCTCCGCGGCGCAAGCACTTCCGGCAACACCAGCAGCCCCGACACTGCCGCAACATCCAGGGGCGGGGCCAGAACCCGTCAGACGCTCTCAGCGCCTCCAGGCCCGGAAGCAGGGTGGGGCTTGTGCATAAAAGCTGGCGCCGCAGAGCAGGCGGTGCCGGTGATCTGAAACTGGCCCCTGGAGCATGTGTTGCAATAAGAGTGAATCCCTTCTGGAGAACCTTGTTGTCCTTCCCCCCTGCCTTCGTGTGATTGTGGTGCTGCCATTTCGGGAGAGCCTGGTGAGTGTGCCCCTATCATGTCAGTAGTGTGGGTGAGCAGAGTGGGTGAGAGAGTGAACGGAGCGAGAGTGCATCCCCCTTCCTCCCCCTTCCGGTTCCTGACCCCGTGGTTGCGTGTGGGCGTGTTCCCCCCTTGCCTCCTCTGGGTCCCTTCCCCTTCCCCTCCTCGCACCTGCCCAAGCACTACCTTCCCCTTGTATCTAGTGTGGCTGTGGGAGCGAGTGGTTGAACGGTGGGCAGGGTGCCCCAGTGTACAGTCCTCCGGCGCCCTATGATGATAGAGGCCTGATCCTTGTGTAGGATCATAAGGCCACCTTCTATCCTGACGGGCATACTCAAGACCTTCATTGTGCCAAGGAGCTGAGCTCGGGTAGCCCGTGCCGCACGCCACTCACGGCGAGTGTCCCTGTCTGTTTGTGCCCTGTTCCCTTGATCCCTTCTGATTCCTCCCCCCCCCCTTGTGACAGGGGGGCAGCAGAGGTACTGGGGCTGGTATGGTGCCGGGCGGAGAGACTGCCATGATGTAGGCAGTCATAGTCCCTGTATGCAGGAGCAGCGAGGTGCCAATGTCCAGGGATCGGTCCATCTTCCTTGTGTGCTCCGCTCCCAGCCAATCAATGGTTTGATGTAGCAGCCCCAATGCCTACATCTTCCTGGTGTGCTCCCGGCACTCCTGCCTCCTTTCCTGGCACATTTTGGCCTATAGTCACAGGTCCCTGACCTCTGCCTGCTGCAGGGCCCTCTCCGTGGCCACCTCCATGTGGTCGATGGCTGTGATCATCTGATCCCCCTGCTCCATGCTGGTCCAGATTATCTCCTTCGCAAGGTCCTCCCTTTGGCACCGTACCAGTGGCCTGTGCTCCTGCATCCACTGTGCCGGGGGCATGGGGTCGACTGGTGGGGACACTGCTGGTTTCCCTGTTGGTGAGTCAATTGAAGACCATTAGTTGGGGTCTGTCACATGCCACCTGTCCAAGAGCGGTGCTGGGGCTGGTAGTTGGGCCCCCCAGCAGGTAGGCAGCCGTGGTCCTCTCCCTAGGTGCCCCAAGTCTCTGGACATGCCACCCTGGGGCTGTGGGGGCGTACCTCTCCCACCCCTCCATGGCCTCAGTGCACCCCCATTGGACCCCCCCTACCATGGTACCTCACCTTGTTCCACAGGCAGCTGCTGCTGCAGCTGATCCCCGCTGTCCTCCTCATTCTGTGTGCCAGGGAGCATGTACACTTGTTGGAGAATGGATGTGAGGGGTTGCGTTACCCTTGCATGAGCCCGGTCCCCATCCCACCCACCCCCACTCACTGGCACCGGGGACTGGCCAGCAGTGCCTGTCCCCCCTGTTCTGTGCCCAGTCGGGCCCCCATGCACCCCAACGCTCTTCACGTGTCCCTTGGTTCCTGGGGCCTGCAGGTCCAGCCCTCCCCCTGTGGGGTCCCCCCAGCCCTGGGCCCAGCCCCTATGGTCTGTTTCCCATCCCACGTGCTTGCCTACACCCTATGTCCATCTTGGAGCTCTCCAAAACCAGCCCCTCCATGCGGCTGTGCTCCCCCTGCGTCCACTGGCTGAGGGTCACCAGTGTGCTGGCCTCGGATCCACCCGAGTTAGACTGTGGGTGTGGGCTCCCAGTGCTGGTTTGTGAGAGGGGCCTGCTGTTCCCTGAGGTCCCATGGCGTTCCTCTGGGTGGTCTTGGTCTCCGGAGTCGGTGCCTGCGTGCAGGGCTGCCAGGGGTGGGGCACATCCACCCGTTTCCTGCCCTGGATGATAACGCTCCCCATGAGCTGTGGGGTGACTATTGAGCCCTTCATATGAAGGATGCGGTACAGGGGATCATAGTAGGGGGCGGTCTGTGCACCGTGTCAGGACCACCAGTTATTTCTTTGATGGCCTTGTACCCCCTCTTGAGCTCCTTGACCTTGGAGCGGCATTGGGTCATGGTCCTGTGGTACCCTGCCACCTCCATGTCCCGCACTATCTCCATGAACATGTATTCATTCCTCTTGTTCATGGCTAGCTCCACCTGCTGCTCCAGGGACCCCCACATTCCATTAAAGTCCTGGGTCTCCTTGTGCCCCCATTGCCCCCCTCACTGGTACCAGTGTCTCCCATGTGTGCTCTCCTCCTCCTCCTGCTCCTCGTCCTTCTCCACTTCCCCTCCACTGGTCTCTTCCGGGAGCTCCAGCTCCTGGGCCTGTTTCTGGGTCTGTGGGCCATAAAGGGGGGGTTAGGTTCCTCGGTCCTTCTGACCCCCAGCCCGCCTCCCTGCCCCCTCTCTCCGGGCACCCCCCCTTTGTTCCCCTCCACTGCTGTGTGGCCCCCCTTCGCTCTCCTTACCCATTTCCGGGGTGCCTCCGTCCCTGGCTGGTTTTCTCCTCTGGGGCACCCTGCCCTGGCTGCTGCTGCTCCTCTACCACGGCCTCCAGCACCACCAACTCCTCCTCCTCCTTTCCTCGATTGCACTCTGCTCTGATCAACCTTCTGCCTTGCTCCATCCTGCCAAATTCCTCTGCTGCTGTGTGCCCTTTAAATCTCCCTCCCCGGTCTGTATGTTGCTTGTTGCTGGGGATCATTTTGTTTGATCCCACCTGGTGGTTGCCGTTCAGTCATTACGTTTGGTGGTTTCCTGGTGGGAATAATTTTGATCACGATTCCGGGGATGGTCCCATCCCAACCTCCTGAATTGGGGTTGGGTTTGACCTTTATGGGTGATTGACTGTGGTGAACATCTGGATGCCACCATCAGATGCTTAGGTCTCTTTGGCCATGCCGTGGGATTGACGTTGTTTCACTGTAGTGAAACAGTACCTTGTAACTTCTGAAATTACCCTGAGGGGGAGGGTTGTAGCCTAGGTAGCCTCTGACATGAACAAAGATTTCATTGGCTATTCATTTGGTTGAATGACTAGGAAAACAATGAAGGAAGGCCAAATCTCGTATTTACTTCATCCCCAATCACCATCCTCTTTCTTTTCTGAAATATTCTGTCCTTCTCGGATGCTGCCCCAGTGTTGTGGAATTCTCTTTCCTGGAGGTCCACCAGAACCTGAGGCTAAGCATATTCCAGAGGTGATGTAAGACCTTTCTTTTTGGCCAAAGTTTGGCAGGTAGGGATAGGGGCTGGGTGGGGTTTTTAAAGGGATTTTTATGTATTGTTATGTTGTAAACCTTAGGGTAAGGGTGGGGCATAAACATCAATCAATTAATCAATCTCTTGGGATGAGGAAGTAGACCACCACCAAGCTAGCTTCTAGCTTCTCCACTGCTTCTCCACTCAAGCTAGCTTCTAGATTCTTCCATTCTAGCTTCTCCACTGTTTATCGGTCATTCTAAATTTGAGAATGTGATCACTGTACTGGTGCCAAGAGTAAGAGATGAAGATAAAGTCGTTCAAATAATATATTTTATTCGACCGACTTCTGTTGGTGAGACTAAAAGAACTACTTTCTCACCATCTCTTCCCAATTCAGGAAGTTAAAAAGACAACATGTTCACACTTCACGCCTGGACTGGTCTGCATCTGTCTCTTGCACATCCAGTTTTGACACAATCTTCTATCCTCCCCTCCTCTCAGGAACGTCCACATGATAAAATCTATCTTCCCAGAGAGATCATTAAATGAGATTCTCTTTGCTGAAGACATCATTAACAACTCAGCGTTGTCTGTGGCTTGGGTGGGAGGGGTTTGCAGCCATAAATACATGTCACGGGGGATCGAGTTAATGATTCGGAATGTCAGGCCCAGCTTGAAGGTTTGGGAAAGAGAGCTAGCAATCAGGACCAGGCTCACACAGCAGCACTCGTTAAAAAGAATCATTGCGGCTGGATAATACTGCCTTTGCCTTGTTAAAAATTAAGATATTGCAGATATTTAAAAGAAACCTGTGCTTTTCCATTTCTTATGCAATTAGTTATTCCTTCTTAAAGTAGGACAGCCATGTGAAAAACTGGCCTGAGCCTTTTGGGGAAAGGTGGGGTAAAAATGTAAATAAATAAACAAACAAATAAATGAATAAAGAAAACAAGAATGAGCAAAAAATTGTGTTTAGTCTTGCTGAGAAAGATGAGAATCCTGAGAGCAGCCATCCCCCCACACTTGCATAAATAAATAAATAAATAAATGTGCATCCTTTTACTCGCCTGGATGCCTCTCCAAGTCCGGGGGGACTGCTCCATCCGCTTCGTCTTTCCCGACATGAGTGAAATTGCATCCTCCTCGTTCCTTCCTCCCTCAGACTCTGTTCCCTTTAACTCAGTTAAGCGTGTGCACCTGCATCTTCTCACACTTATGTCTGTATCCTTTTCTCTCCTGATGTTCACCTCTCCCTTATCTCCCCTTCTTTGTCTCTTAGATTGTAAGTCCTTTGGGATAGGGACTTGTCTTTAACTACTGATTGTACAGTGGCAGGTACACCGCTGGCGCAATAATTGCTAATGATAATGAAATGTACATATTGTACGAACACAGTTCATAACAGTAACGTATACATTCTGTTTTCTTGAGGTCACTTGATAATGCAAGTTGATTGGCCAGTTTACATTTGTTCACTGGGACCTCTGGCCTTGTTCCCTTTCCCACCAGTTCCCACAGTTGGGGCAGACTCCCTTTGTGGCCACCTGAGATACTTCTAGGCAAACTGAACCCCTGTGGCAGAGCCCTCTGACTTCAGGGTTTGGATGAAATGACCCTTGAGGTTCATCCAGTGCTATAGTTCTATGTACTTTGATGTTTATCCTCACCTCCCTCTAAGGACTTGATTCTCTATGAGCTCAAGTTTTGTCCTTCATGCCCTTTCCCCCCGGTTGACTTGCAGTTGGCTTGCCATGTCCACCGGTGTCAATCAACTACCGCACCCCGGTTGGGCTTAAAACAGACAGAGGCTTGAGTAAAATTTACAACCTTTACTATTGGAACAGTGAAAAAAATTCTCTCCCAGGACATCACTAGGTACTCTCATATTGCCGTGACACACAGCCATGCATTCACCCAGCAAGTCCAAAGGGAGGGAAGTAGTCTGATTTAGACAAATGTATTATTATGAGCCAAAATGCAAATAAATGCTTCTCTCAAATAACATCAAAAAGCATGCAAAGGCATGCTAATAATCATGATATATACATCCAAATCATCATAACATTCTATATTCCTTCGGGAAAAGTCCACATTTGACTAAGCAAACAAACCTGTGCTGAACAGGTAATCCCCACAATTTCAAGTACCATACTGGGTGGCCTACAGGCTTCCTGAGTACTGATCATGTACCCAATTATCCAGAAATAGCGGGTATTACCATTTCTTATTTACCAATACTGATCAGTACCAATCAGTAAATTGCTAAAGCAATCAGGACAGCACATTACACCAGTGCTCCGCTCTATGCACTGGCTGCATATAGTCATCTGGGCCCAATTCAAGGTGTTGGTTCTTACCTTTAAAGTCCTATACGGTCTGGGCCCCGCTTACCTGCAGAACCGCCTCATCCCTCGGGTCCTCGATCGACCTCTGTGGTCGGTCAGGAGTGCCCTCTTGGAGATTCCCCGGGTATCCTGGGTGGCAATGTTTGAGAGGGCATTTTCGGAGACCACACCAAGACCATAGAATTCTCTCCCAGTGGAGGTCCGCCTATCTCTGGACCTCCCTTCGTAGACAATGCAAAACTTGGCTGTTTTTCCAGTCATTTGGTGAGAAGGATGGGCAGTGGGTGGGTTTTTTGGGGTGTGTGTGATATTCATTTGGGTCTCATTTGTTATTGAGATTTTATATTTGATATTATATTGGGTTTTATATTTTTGTATCTACGTTTTCATTGTTTTATCTGTTAGCTGCCCTGAGCTGCCATTGGGCAGGAGGGTGCAGGATATAAACTATGAAATAAATAAATAAAGATAAACAAATAAATACATAAGTTTAAAAAATCAGTATTATTATTATTAATATTATTAAACATTTATAAAGCGCCAGCAACAACCTGGCGCTGTACAGAACATATAATCAGCAGCGGTCCCTACCTGTGGCTTACAATCTAAAAGACAAGGAGGGGGAGACAAGGAGAGGGGACAGCGGGAGAGACATGGGAGAAGACAAACAAACATTCAGGCGGATGCGAAGTCTCAGGCGCGTGTACTTGGCTTGGTTACAAGGTGGTCGGTAGCAGCCGTCAGCAGGGGAGGGCTGACAGTAAGAGCAAGGGGAAAGACTAGAGGGCATTGGGAAAGGCAGCATGGAAAAGGTGGGTCTTGAGGAGGGATTTGAAGGAGCGGAGGGAGGAGGCGAGGCGGACGTCGGCAGGGAGGGAGTTCCAGGCATGCGGGGCAGCGAGGGAGAAGGGACGAAGGCGGTTGGGCGAGCAGGAGAAGCGAGGGAGAGCGAGGGAGGGGACAGCGGAAGAGCGGAGGGCGCGTGCAGGAGCGCGTAGGGTGATTAGGTCCGAGAGGTAAGGGGGAGCTTGGTCATGGAGCGATTTGAATGTGAGAACCAGGAGTTTGAACAGGATACGTTCAGGAAGGGGGAGCCAGTGAAGGGAGAGGAGGAGAGGCGTCACATGGTCGAAGCGACGGGCAGAGTGAATGACCTTGGCAGCAGAGTTTTGGATCGCCACAAGGGGGGACAGGTGGGAGCGAGGGAGGCCAGTAAGGAGGAGGTTGCAGTAGTCGAGGCGAGAGATAACCATGGCATGAACAAGGATTTTGGCCGAGGAGACAGATAGAAAGGGGCGAATGCGGGCAATGTTGAGGAGAGCGAATCGGCAGGATTTGGCCACAGAGTCAATGTAAGGTTTAAAGGAGAGGTGCGTGTCAAAAATGAAGCCCAAGCTGCGGGCACGGAGAACAGGACGGATGGTGACCCCATCAATGCAGACGGTCAGGTCAGAGGGAGAGGAGGGGGACGGAGGAAAAATGAGGAGTTCAGTCTTGGCCATGTTCAGTTTGAGTTGGCGTCGGGACATCCAGGCGGAGATATCAGAGAGGCAGTCGACGAGGCGCGAGCGGACAGAGGAGGAGAGAGAGGGGGTAGAGAGATAGAGTTGGGTGTCATCAGCATAGAGATGGTATTGGAACCCGTGGGAGTAGTAAAAGTCTAAAAATCAATATCAGAAGTAGAAACATTGGGACAAAAACCTGTATTTTAGTCCAATGGATAGTCCACAGGGCACTCATCAGGCACCAATTAGTAGGGCTAAGATTTAGTCACAGTAGTGAGGGGGGGGTCACATTTTTAGATAATTTAACCCCTTACCATGAATTTTACAGCTTTTCTGTGACTTCCATGACTTTTGCCTAAAAAACACTTGAGGAGCTGTCTCCAACTCACCCCGGAGAAGTGCTGCAGAGAAGAGAAGACCGGTGTGGAGACTGCAGTCAGCTCTGGCTGCCATGCTGATGTCTCCGGGGTTCTCCAAACCCCTCCACTTCAGAGCACGGCACGGTTAGAGGTGGAGGACCGAGCTTGAGAAGAGCACTGTGGATATCTCACTCGGCGCCAGCTGCTGCACTCACGTGTTGCTCCAAACCCGTCCACTTCTGAGCATGGTGTGGCTAGAGGCAGAAGGTGAGGTCAGAGCTATAAAAGGCATCCTGTAGGAGACGGCAGCATTTCCTCTGCCTTTTCTCGCACCTTGCTCTACCTTCCCTCCTTCCTGGGGGTTTAATTCTAAGAATCCTTTTCTACCTGCCTGAGGTTTTCATTCCCAGAGAGATAAGGGAAAGGGGGTGGCCTCTCTTTTCTCCTGCCCTGGAATTACAATCTAATACTATGTTATGTTAAGAAACAACTGAATATAAGTAAAATTGATCTTTTTTTTACCCCTGACTTTCCATGACTTTTTATCTTTCCGACCATGACCCAGTCATGACTTTTGAGAAATAAAATACCATGACAGAATCTTAGCCCTACCAATTAGTATTCAGTGTTACCAGGAAAGGTTGGGTACTGCCATTATTATAATTTTACTCATTTTGCAGGTACGCATTTCAGCTCTACACAAAAGTATATAAAATACCCATAAAACAATGAACCAAACCCTATCCCGACCTAAATGCCTGTGTGAGCAGATAGGCCTTGCTGTGACTCTGGTAGCGATGCTCATACTTGGGCTTTGGTTTGGTGAACCTCATGAGGAATGGAGTTCCAGAGCTGTGCAGCAGACACTGAGAATGCTCACTATATGGACCTGGTGCAGTGATGGAACTTGCAAGAGGCCTCCCGGAGTGACCTTAGGGGTTGCAATGGAACACAAGGGAGAAGGCGGTCTTTTAAACATGTGGGGCCAGGTCCTGGCACAGAATATCTAATGGAACCCCATGAGACCTAGTCATTTTTTAGTTGGAGTTAGTAGGGTTGAAATGAGAGTCAATTTAATCTCGCAAGAATCAAGAAACATTAGTGAGAACTTGCCAGGATCTCGCTAATGTTTCAAGATTCTCACGAGATTCTCGCAAAAAAACCAAACAAACCTGTACATGTGCAAAATGGCCACCAGGCCATATGCATTGGCTTTTCCAAAGGGGAAGCCATTCTTTGCATGTGTAAAATGGCCACCACGCATAAACAAAATGGCTGCCATTTTTCAAAATGTCAATGACACTACTGGCACCATTTTGTAAAAAAGGCTATGCATGCACAGAACAGCCAAAGCGGCCATTATGCACATGCACAGGTATATTTTTTGGTTGTTTTTTAAGTTGAGAAAAAAAATCTTGATGAGAAATTGTCAATATCGGGGATTTTCAGTCCTAGGCTTTAGTCTCCTATTTGTCAATATCGGGGATTTTCAGTCCTAGGCTTTAGTCTCCCATTTGACTATGCAGACATTCCATATGGGCATGGGCTACATGAAATGACTCCTCATGAAAGGACTACCTGAAAAAATGTGTATACCCATTGAATTTCAGGAACTCAAGTCAACCGTCAGTGTTCAGGTACAAATTAGTACCCTAATTTGTGCCTAATTAGAGTACCCGATATCAAATCAAATCAAATTTATTGTTAAAGCGTGACCAATGGTCATTGCTTAAAACAAACAAACA
>QEPC01007340.1:473792-483815 GCA_003113815.1 Sphenodon punctatus
GGGTGAGTGGCAGCAACCCTCCTCCAATCCAGGCCTCTGGAAGGGAACCCTCAGGCAGGTGGAACACCCCCCGATATCTCAGAATTTCAACTTCGGGTCCCAGAATATCAGCTTCTGGTCCTGATTTTTTTATTTTCTATCCCAATTTACTGATCACTGATCAGTAATCAGAAAATTGGTAAATCGAGACCAGAAATTACTGATGTTGGGGAATCCAGTTATCTGATCAGTGATCGGGTTTCCCATCAAATAACCCACATGGTACTAAAAAATGTGGGTATTACCGGAGGATACCAAACTAGGTACCTTTTTCATCTCTACTTTCGGCCTCCCAAGCTCATGGGCTCTTGTGCAGCTGTACCATGTTTACCAATTTGCTGAGTCATTGGCCCAGGCTGTTTAGGGTTTTATTGGTCAAATCCAGCACTTTCAATTTATTTATTTATTTATTGCTATTTTTTCTTACCACCATCTCCTGCCTTCAGCAGCTCAGGACAGCTTACATTATATAACAAAAATCATAAAAACAAAATATAATATTACGTATAAAATCTATAAAATACACAAACAAAATCACAATTAGAAGACCCCAAGCTAATCACCAACAACAACAACCCACTTCTCTACTTACCTGTCTCAGTCACCAAAAGTCTGATGAAGCAGCCAGATTTTGCATTGACATTGAAACGAAGGCAGGTTTGGGAATCGGCAAACCTCCACCAGGAGGGAGTTCCACAGCCATGGTCCTGCCACTGAGTACGCCGTCTCTGAAGTCCTACTTGAGAAACACATGGGACCTCAGGAAAGGTGCTCCCAGCTGACCACAGGGGTCACTCCAGGACCTGGGGTGGGGGGTGATGCGGTTCCGCAGGTAACTGGGACCCAGACAATATAGGGCCTTATAAGTGAGAACTAACACCTTGAATCAGGCCTGGAATAGTATAGGCAGCCAGTGAAGTGATGGAGCACCGGTGTTATATGCTCATGGTGGCCAGTCCCCACAAGGAGACAGGCCTCCACATTCTGCACTAGCTGCAGTCTCCGAACCATCATCAAAGGTAGCCCCCCACAGAGTGTGTTACAGTAGTCTAGTCTTGAGGCGATGAAGGCATGCATGGTGGTGACAAGGTCTGAATCTGAGATATACAGCCAAAGCCATCGTACCAGGTGAAATTGGCAGAGAGTGCTCCTCACCATAGCCATCACCTGGGCATCCAAGTGGAGCTGTGAATTGAGGAGCACCCACAGACTATGAACATGCGGAACCAAGGAGGGACCCCATCAATGATGGGGGTCTCCAGGTTCCCGGCCCTCCCCACCAGCATCACCTCTGTCTTGTCTGGATTCAGCTTCTGATGACTTGCCCTCATCCAGTCCCTCACAGCTGCCAAACACCGGGTAAGCAAACAAGAGACTGCCAGGCCTGGGTCAACTGGAAATGAGAGGTAGAGTTGGTGTCATCAGAATATTGATAACACAGAACATCAAACCCTTTCACGACCTTACCCAAAGGCTCCATGCACACATTGAACAGGAGAGGGGACAGAATGGATCCTTCTGGAACATAAGAACATAAGAAGTGCCGTACTGGGTCAGACCAATGGTCCATCTAGCCCAGCATCCTGTCTCCGACAGTGGTCAATCACGGTGGCTTGGGAGAAGCACCCAACAGGTCATAATGGGGGATCCATTCTCTGTTGTTTTCCCCCAGCTCCCATCATGTTCCCTGATCCTGTCTGGCTAATAGCTGCTAATGGACCTATCTTCCAGAAACTTGTCCAAACCTCTTTTAAACTTAGCTATAGTACAGGCCCTTACCACAGCCTCTGGCAGTAGATTCCACAACCCAATTATATGCTGAGTGAAAAAATATTTTCTTTTATTTGTTCTAGTACTAGCTGAGAGGGTAAATAACTGCTCCTTGTTTATTAGTTCCACACCACTCATGATTTTATAGACCTCTATTATATATCTTCTCCAAGCCAAAGAGCCCCATCCAACCAGGCCAGGAAAGAGCAGAATCATTCAAGAACGATTCTACACACCTCAGAACGGTCCTGCAAGTGGGTCCCAGCATCTTATGGTCAACCATGTCAAAAGCAGACAACAGATCTAACAGCATCAAGAGGGTCAAATGTCCTTGATACAACTCGTGGCAAAGTTTGTTGACCAAGGCCACAAATGCAGTCTCAGTGCCATATCCTGGACGAAAGCCAGACTCCTACTATATGAAGTGCAGCATCAAAGTCACGGTGAATGCAAATGATTTTATCCCCTAAATAGTCAATAAACATGGCACAGCGAGCACTGGAAGACTCCAGTTTCAGGTGGAGACAGGCCGGACTCTGCAGTCATCCCACCACCCGGAAAAGCTCAGCGGGACGAGACTTCGCGGATGCTATGATGGCAGCAAGGAAACTCTTCTTTGCTGCCTGCACAGCCACCACATAGGCTTTTAAACTAGCTCTATGCTGCAGTCATTCATCTTCAGCATGAGTACGACACCACCATTGCTCTAACTGCCTTTCTTTTAGCTTCAGCCACCACAGGTTCTCCATGAACCATGGAGACCTACTATGCCAATGCTCAGGAAACTCATGCCTTGTAGCCAACTCATTAATGGCCTCAGCCAGCAAGGTGTTCCAGAATGTCACGAGGTCATCGTATGATTGGCCATCAAGGTTGAAGGGTATATCCCCTAGAGCATTCCAGAACCTTTCTGGTTCCATAAGTCTCCATGGGTGAACCAACCAAACAGGTCAGGTTCAGCACCTTTCCAGTGGCTGACATGCACTAGGAGACAGGTCCATAGGAGGTAATGGTTCATCCATAATATGGGCACCAAAGATATGTCCTCCACCAACAGATCCCCTGCCTCAGGGCTGGTGCAGAACACCAAAACTAGAGTATTCCTCCCCCACATGTGTCGGGCCACTTACCCCCTGAAGACTGGTGTTGATGTGCATTTTGAAGTCCCCCAAGACCACCCTGCCTTGAAGACTATTAACAGACAGTGTAGACTCTGGATAACTGGTGTAACATGCTCTCAGGAACCCAAACTCACCAAAATGTTGGCTGCCTTTAAAAAAGTCAATCCAGAAATAGAGTGTGGTTGGACATGCACCTGTGCCAGGCTCATTCCCTTGGGACTGCACCCCTATAGGAAATTCCTCTGGTCCCACAAAGCACTTAGCATGTTGTTATTTGATTGTTTAAGCTAGGATGCATTTCTGCTGCTTTCATTCCTCTTGATTAGGGCTGAAACAAGGATTCTTAAAAAAACGAGAATTCTCGTCAAATTCCCGGTTCTCCATTCATCCAGGACAAACCAAGAAGCAAGATTAGTTTGCCGATTTCTTGGTGAAAAACCAACCAAAAAATAAATCACTAAATGTGCAAAATAGCCACCAAGCCATATTGTGCATGCACAAATGGCCAACCCTTAAGCAGAATGGGAGCAATAATGTTGCTGCCATTTGTTTTAAGGCCGGTGGCAATTTTGTGCTTGCTCAAAACGATCCAGCAGCCATTTAGCTCATGGACAATCTGTTGCCCTTAACCAAAAGGGCAGTGATGCTATTGCCACCATTTTGGTCAAGGGCTGTTACCAATTTCTGCATACGTGCAGTAGGTTGTTTATGTTTTTTTTTTATTGCACTGAGAACTTGTACTGGGGGCCAAGATCTTGATGAGAGATCTTGGCCCTGGTACCCAAAATAAAAAAAAATGCTCATGTGAAAATAAAATAAATTGGACTGTTTATTCAGCCCTACTCTTGATTAGTAATGTGGTGTTAATCAGGGAGAGTCCAGATCATAGGATCTGACCATGTGAAAACATTAAATGGAATTCTTACAGCAAGTCAACCCTGCATAGCAGCCACTGTGCAAACAAACCCATTCATACTACAGCCTCGAATAACAAAAAAATACTGCTTTCAATTTCAGTGCCATGAATTCATCACCTTGAGTGGGGCTGTGTGACTTTAAAAAATGGCAGGGGTACAACAGACTGCGAGTTAGCGACAATGCTGCTCTCTGTATCATTCCAAGGCAAAATAGCTTGTTCTTAGCTCGCGTGAGCGTCAATGGCAGACATTTCAGATCAATCGCTGGAAAGAGATAACAGGAGTGTCTTGGATCATTACAGGACACAAATCTTTAAAAGTAATTATCGGTGGTAACAACTGAGATGACAATAAGGTCCCTCCAGTCCATAGTGCACAGAAGAAAGCAACTGCTAGTGATATTTCCCTCTAGGAGTGTGCCGCTGGCTGCAAGATCCCGCTGCTGTTTGATGTGAAGTCTTAGACCATGATCCAGCTCTGTAGAGTTGCGCTGGGAAGCAACGCCAGCACTAGAAGGATGATCAGCCCTTGCGCCACATCCCCCTAGTATAGATTAGTTAACCCAACAGTCAGACAGTAGATGGATGGTAGAGCACAGAGGCACCAACTACAGGATGGAGGGTAGGGCCCTAACCCAGACCCAAAAAGGGTCAAGTGAGGCTTCATCTTCCCGGACACTACTCCATCCTGGGGCAGGGGTTTCTGGGGCCAGGGGAAGAAGACAATCAATAGAGAAGTGCTGAACCATATGGTATTAATTAAGTAACTAATTAATTAATTAATCAAATAATTAATTAATTGATTAATGGATTAATTAATGAATCTGTTAATCAAGTAAATTAAGCACATAAATTAATTAATTAATTCATGGATTAATGGCTTAATTAATTAATCAGTTCATTCATTCATTCGTTCAGTAATCAATTAATTTAATTAACTAATTCATTCATTCATGTATTCAAATTTTTATATTGCCCTTCCCACAAGGCTCAGGGAGGATTACCATTCCTAAAAATAATTTAAAACATTAAAATTCATACAATAAAAACACCCTCCTCTCAAACTCCCATCCTCCCCCACAGCCTTACCCCCAAACCCAACCAACCCTATTTATTGAACTCTTGAACTGTGGCTGTGTTGGGAGGGGCGAGCAGCTCAGCAGTATGTGATGGATGTATTACTGGCCAATGGGCAGCGCAAGCAGGCCCCATCAGTCTCATGACATTTTGTGGTTGCTCAATACCTGCTGCCTCCCACAACCAATCAGGACTCTGGGGGAGGGCACTGTAACCCTTTTTTAATGGGAGGGCCAGACTTTTTTTTCTCTGTTCTGTGAGAGCTCTGCTTGTCAGGTTGTGTTTTAAAGAACCGTGGAGCTTGCACACAAAAAATCCTCCCCCTAGACCTCATTGTATTACCAATAGCTTTCCTTTCTCATACCCTACATTTTACCTCCTCCCTTTCCCTGCCCTTCTCCCCCTGTACATTATACATAGATAGGTAGTATAGATTAGTTATAGATCTATAATATAGACATATAGATAGATTAGAATAGTTATATAGATAATTGATTGAATAGATAGCTTTCCTTTTCCCTTCCCCTGTCTGCCTTAGATTTAGGTAGATATTAGTTGTGTACATATAGAGAGAGAATGGATATTATATAGGCATTTAGGCTAGTCTGTTTTATTATATATTTTAGGATTATAGGATAGGCATATTGTATAAATATTTGTGCATGGGAATCACATAGGAATCGATACCAATAACGATACCAATACCAAAATTAAAATCTTTGTTTGAAACAATACTGATACTGATAATGACAACGATAACGAAAATGACATTGTCGTTAATAACGATAATGAACATGATATTTTTTAATAACAAAAGCAAAAAACCGAAAATGAGATGGGGCCCGGTGCACACCCCTAGCGTCCCCAGCTAACCATAGGGGCCACAAAGGCACACGGTAGGAAAGGCAGCCTTTCAGATATGTGAGATCCAGGCTTTAAAAGTCAAAACCAGCACCCTGAATTGTGCCCAGAAAGCTTGGGGAGCCAGTGCAGACTTCAGAGCATCAGTGTAATGTGCTCCTGGCAACCCGTCCCTGAAAGGTGCTGAGCTGCCACATTCTGCACCAGCTGCAGCTTCGGAACAGTCATCAAGGGCAGCCCCACGTAGAGTGCGTGGCAGTAGTCTAGCCTAGAGGTGTTGAAAGCATGGATGAGAGTGGCCAGATTGTTAGGGTAGGGGGGTATGGGAAGGAAAGATGGACCCGAGACTCGCAAAGACTCACTCTACCTCATACACACCCTATAGGGGTCCGCTCCTATGGAAGGGAAAAACAACCCCTCAGGATCTTAGGTGGCCCAAGATTCCCAACCGGGAAGAGGCCAGATCATCATAGGGGGGGAGACAGCAAGGCCTGGAGCAGAGTCCCTCCACTCGCCTCCACCGTATCACACACCACACGTTCGGGGTACGCACACCACCACTCAGAGCCACACAGTGAAAGGGGGGAAGGGAGTGGGGGATAGGTGAGGGCTAACAGGTCAAGACCCTACGAATGGAGAGGAGGAAACCCAGAACGCACACTACCCCAGGTACACTGGGAGGAGGGGGACCCAAACACAAGAGAGGGAGAGGGGGTGAACCTACCACACGTCACACTCACACAACAGGTGTACAATAATGATGCAACCTTCACCCTTGCAATCCCCACAGTCCTACAGCATCCATGCCACCCACTGTCACTTCACCCACCCAATCCTCACACTACACAGGTCTGTACTACCACCACACAGTACCCCAACAGAGTTTCAACCCACACAGAGGGGGGCCAGTCTCACAGCACTGCTGATCACCGGCAACACTGTGAGTTCTGGCCATCCCTATATGCCGCTGACCATGCCCTTCAATGTGTGCAAACGTGTGGAGTGCTGAAGCATGATGGAGGGCCCCGCCCTGCCTTCCTCTGGTGGTGCGGGCTGAGGGCCCTCCTCGGCATCTGCCGCCGCCCGCGGAGCTGGAGTTACTGGCCCCGCCTCCGCGAGCGTGACTCCACTCCCGGGCGCTTCACCAGTGCCACTAACCGTCAGCTAGCCATGGCCCCACCCCCTTTTTGGACAATAGCGCCTATGGCGGGGGTGGGCCAGACACAAATCTGAATCAGAAAGAAAAGGCCGAAGCCTCCTCACCAGGTGGAGTATGTGAAAAGTGCTCCTGGCCACCGCTGCCACCTGACAATCCAGGCACAGCAAGGGATCCAAAAGCACCCCAAGGCTGCGAACCTGAGTGACCAGAGGGGGATGGACCCCATCAATGACAGGTGTCCCAATCCCCTCCAAGTCACAATACTGGCCAACCACCATCACTACAGTCTTGTCAGGATTAAGCTTCAATTGTCTCTCTCTCTCATCCAGTCCCTGATAGCATCCGTGCATCGGGTAAACACAGAGACTGCAGTCCTGGGTCAAGTGAAAAAGAGAAGTAGAGCTGAGTGTCATCAACATATTGATGACACTTCACTCCAAACCTCCAAATGACCTCGCCCAGCAGTCTGAGATACACTTGGACAAGAGGGGATGCAGAATAGAACTCTGCGGAATACCACAGGAAAGGTCTCAAGGAGATGGTGAGCAATCACCCATAACCACCTTCTGGGACCTTCTTAACAGGAAAGAGCAGAACCACTCATGAGTGGTCCTGTTCATCTCTGCCAGGTCCCTCAGTCATGCCAACAACACCTCATGATCAACTCTATCAAAGGCCGCAAAAAGATCTAACAAGATCAACTAAGTTGAATTCCCCTTGTCCATCTCCAGGCTCAGGTTGTTGACTAAAGACATAAGCACACTCTCCATGCAATACCCAGGACAACCTGACTGAAATGTATCCAGGAATCCAACAGCATTGAGATGTGCCTGGAGCTGTTGGGCAACCATCCATTCAATAACCTTCCCTAAAGAGAGGAGATTAGAGACAGGCCGATAGATGACTGGGGTGTCAGTGTCCAAAGATGGTTTCTTAAGCAGGGGGTGGACCACCTCAGTTTTAAGGGTGTCCAGCACCCTCCCATGCCAGAAGGAGGCATTGACAACCCCAGCCAGCAATGGCCCCAATGTCGCCTGGCTGGTTTTCACCAGCCAGGATGAATAAGAATCTAGTTCACAACTGGTTGCCCTCATCGCCCCAAGTGCCACCCTCACGTCTGTATTTGATACCAATTGAAACTGATCCAAGTAAACAGAACTAGACTGAGCTTCCATAACACCAAAATTTGACTCTGCAGTGAAAATGGTGGCACCCAAGTCATGGTGAATATGTGCAATTTTGGTAAGCCTTAGAATGCTGGCTCTCTCGATGGTGACTACATAGGGATGGGCGAACGCGGTTCAGATGTTCAGAGTTTGGACCGAACTCGGTCTGTTAGGACATCCAAACCGAACAACCAAACCGAACTCTCGAATGACCAAACAGTTCGGTCGTGTTCGGATGAGTTCAGATGAGTTCGGGGGCAGGAAAAACATCTTTTCAGGGCCAAAAATTAGATTTCGTTTTTTGTTTCAGTTTCAATAGTGCTATTTTTGACTATTCAGCCAAGTTTGACCAACCCGAATTTGGCTGAACCGAACAATGAAACCCAAACTCGGGTTTCGAACCAAAAGACCAAACATCTGAACCACATTCTGTTTGCCCATCCCTATGACTACATTTCCCAGCACATGCTCCCAGAAAAAAGATGATGGTCAGATCTCCCGGCTGGCAGCTGGGAGATGTGAAATCCTGGGGCACCCCACTGAGGTCACAGTGCTGGGGGGGGTGCACCAGTGGCAAGCCAGGTTCACTTTGAATCCACTAGCGTGTCCAGGCTTCTCAGTGAGTTTTCTGCTCCTGCCACTTGAGAGACTAGTAAAATACTCAAGAAAACACTCAGGGTGCAATCCTGTAGCCCTTGCAAACTGCACCTACGCGAGGCACAGTGAAAGACAGCAGGTGCTCAGGTACGCATGCACTCTGCTGGCCCAGCAAGCAGCAAGGGGCAATGGCGCATCCCATCCAATGCAACTCCCTGAGCCCACACACACCGCAGCCTGGGGAATGGAGCAGGAGCCATGCCTGCTTTATCCCCCAAGCTTCAGGGTATGTGGGTTCAGGGAACACAGCAGCGTGGGTCATGCCATTACCCTGTCCTCCCTTCTGCATGCACGAGACGCATGGGCTCCTGAGCACCCACTGCCTAGATCACCAGTGTGCCTGCCACCAGCATAAGTGCACAGCAGGATTGCACCCACATTATTTTACTGAGTATTTTACTGAGTGCCGATTAGTACTGAGCATTTGACAATGGGTGATTTCAGATGTTACGGGGCCCTTTGGCCCCATACCAAAATCACCGGCTTCATTCCCCCCCGGGGTCGCCCCATAACGCCATACCAGACGTGCAGGGGGGAACCTGGCAGGGAATCCGGGAGGGGGCGGGGCCGCATGGCGCAACGTGCAGCCACACAGCCCCGCCCCCTCCACGCACCCCGCCGCCCACCCTTCGAGGAGACGGGCAGGCGGCGGGGCCATTGCAGCCGCCGCGTCGGGCCGGAAGTGCCATGGCCCGGGATCCCGCCAGGGATCCTGGGCTGTGGCGCTCGGCCAGACGTTACTTTTCGTTGGTACCTGCCCGGGGTCCGTTTGACCACGCTTCCCAGGACATTCCCCCGGCTAGCCCGGGAAGCGTGGTTCAAACTGACCCCATGTGGGGATTCACCGTGGCGAACATCTGGTGGCCGCCAAACAGACGTTCGAGACACGGTGACCACAGGTGGGTATTCACCGTGGTTCACCATGATCTCGTAACATCTGAAATCACCCAATATTACCACGTAGCTCCCGGAAAGTCGGGTTCAGTTCTGGCCTACTCAGAAATACTCACAAATAGAGGTGGGACCCTGGGCCCATTACCGGCTACTGGATTTACCGGTTACCGGTTCTCTAAAAACCGGATTCCTGGATTAAATCCGGTATGCTGGTACCGGTTTTATTTCATTGATTTCAATGGGGCGCTGTGTCCCCATTGAAATCAATGAATTCCTTCCCCCTCCCCCTCCCAGGCTGCGCGGGTGGAAGGGGGGACACCCCCCACCCACCCTGCCCAGCCTGGATTTTTGTTTAAAAAAAGA
>QEPC01007340.1:483915-535749 GCA_003113815.1 Sphenodon punctatus
AACTTTTTTGGTGGGGCTTTAAGTTTTTACATTGCAGCCATTTTTAAATGGCTGCAATGTAAAAAAATCCGGTACCCGGAATCCGGTACCCGGACCGGATTTACCGGGTCGAATCCGATAATGCCGGTACGCCCGGTACCGGCATTATCGGATACCGGATTTACCAGTTTTCCCGCCCCTACTCACAAATAAATTTTGTCGGACTTGGTTCAGCCCTAATCCTGTCCTTACCCTCAAACAACACTGAAGTTTAGTTTAGTTTATTGCGGCCGGAGCCAAAAAAGACATACAACACATAACAGAATTCAAAACAAAAAGTCATTCATAAAAATGATAAATACAAATAATTGAAACTGGCACTACTAAATATACTAGAGTACAGAACAGAACATAGTAATGCCAAGAAATCACAAAGAGACCAGACAAGGATCACTCGGTGTTATTAGACAAAAAATCTTAAATTGCAAGAAAAGAGTTCGTTTGACTAAGGCTGTTACAAAAAAGTGGGCTACCACCAAGGTGACAGATGGCTGGACATCAGCCAAAACCTGAATGGCGATATTATGGTTAGTGTGGTCAGAGAATCTATGGAGAACATATGCCAGATACCGGAAATCCACAGCTCCTCCCCAAGCTACTCCTTCCCCCAGCAGCTGCACAGGACACCACCTGGAGACTATGATGATGCAGAAGCTAGAGAGAGCTTGGCCTCAGTGAGAGCTTGTGCTTGAATCCTGCTCAGAAGGTGTTGCCTGAGGTGGAAGGTTTGTCAGGCTATAGGAGGGATTTGTGCCTGGCATGCACAGCCTAGGGAAAGGCTCGCATCTGGGAAGGTATAAGTGCGTGGATTGGGGGTTTGCAAGGGCTGTGTTCCACCTGCCTGAGGGTTCCCTTCCAGAGGCCTGGATTGGAGGAGGGTTGCTGCCACTCAACCTGATTCCCTCCCCTCCTCCTGTTGCAGGTATAAGTGCGTGGGCAGTACCCCTTGGGTGCCAACCCTTGGGTGCCTTTTCAAGGGTGACAACTAAGGGTGCTGCCCTTGTGCAGCCCTTGAGAGCCCGTGGAGACCCTAGTTGACTATGTGGCAAAATAGCGAGGGAGTGTGCAGCAGGATCGGAGGCGTTGTTCCATTTGCTTGCGGAGCAGCTTTACAACCCCCGAGCTGCTGGAGGAGAGCGTGGTGTGCGAGGGAAGTCATACTGGTTACCAAGCCAAGGGGTAAAGTAGTGCGGATAGCTATCTATTTTGGAGCCTCCCCATCTCAACGCCGTGCCATATCCTGTTGCCTGAGATCAAGAACGCAGGTGGGAGGGACGTTGGAGCCCCAGTGTCAGAGGGACCCCGATACCGGGACTGTGAGCTCCCCACGTGTGTATCAGCAGGACCAGCTGGGGGCTGAGTGGGGTTTACTTCCTTGTTTTTGTGACTTTGTGTGTTTAGTGGAGTTGTATCTCCCTGGGACTATTTTGTTTGTTTTTTGCTGGCCATTTATATCATGACTAAGAAGGGCAAAACTAAGAACAAATTGGGAGTAACTACAAGGGCTCGTGCTGGGCAAATGCAATTAGAGGACTGTTTCCAGTGAAGGACTTTATTACAGCCCCCATTAAACTGCTTGCCCAGGGTAGAGCGGGACTTACCATCTAGTTCTGTATCTCCTGAGCCCTTGGTTTTATCCCATGTTGCTGTGGATTGTGAACCCGAACTTACAGCTGCTGGAATCGAGAACTCCAATCGACTCTTGCAGACCCCGTCCAACTCTTTATTATCTAGTGCTGCGGCTTTTAGGGAGCTGGGGGAAAGGTGGCGGGCATTGGGTGCTAAGGCCCGAAATCATCCCCGAACTCTCCCCCGGTCTTCTTTAAGCTCGCAGCCTCCTGGGTTGGACGGTAATACCTATTCACAGCAGACTCGCACTGAACAAATTAATCTTCAATGTTCACCTCAATCTGACCTAGAAGAGGAATCTATAATACCCAACTCCCCTAAAGGTGGTCAGAGGAGTTTGGAGTCTACAGTCACCAACGCAGGGTTCCCATCCCTGCCTTTTCAAAGACTAGATAGTGGGGTGCCAGGGGCTTTAGGGCCGTCAGCTAATACCTACATAAATAAGGGAAGTTCCCCCATAGAAGTTCCATGTTCTCCAGCTAAATTGAACCTTGCTTCTTTCAGACATCAGGAGGCTCAAGTCCTTCACCATTTCCAGCAGGTGGAAGAACTATTTTCAGTGCTCATGCCACAGATTAAGGGATTGGATGGTAAACTCTTGGACATTCGGCAGCAATTAGCTGGTCTAGAAGAGTCGATTAGTGATCTTAGCAAGGCCAGGGGAGGGCCTGGCCCATTAACTCTGGACCATGCTACCCAAACTACCTCCCTGCACGGTTCGGGTCCTTTGTGCTCTGTTGATCCGATGTTGGCAGCAGGCCGGAGGCTCAATTCTATACCAGAGGCGCTGGTTTTTACAGTTTACGCTTCACAATCTGGTCTACTCCCCCCCTGGGAATCCAAACTGAGGATAGCCCATCATATTGCAGATATTACGGGCTGGGATTTTTTGCCCTCTCATGTTGCTCGTTTCTTTCATCTTCCTGTAAGGGGCAATATAAGACGTTTAGTTATCTATTTCCGTACCCCGGCCATAGTTGCAAGACTATTGTCTCATTCTTGGGTTTTCTCTTCATGGGGTGTATTTATGGCCACTCTTTATGCTAAAAAGGGGGTTTCTCCACTGTTACAACAACCCCATTTGGACATTCAGCCTTCTCCTGGTGGAAGTTTTATCTCGACCCAGGAACCGGGGGGGAGGGTGACTAATCTAGTAAATTCCAAGGTAGGTCATAGCTCCAAGGAGTCGGCCAGTGTAGAAGTTTCAGATGTCCCTCTTGACCCTGTTTTGCCTGATGGGCCTCCTTTAACTTCCCCTCGCAGTTCTCAATTAACAAATCCTCCTCCCCTTCTTCCTACGGTTCCCTTAAGGGTTAATATAGGTTTGCCCCTAGTGGAGTCAGGCCCTCAGCGATCTGCAGAGATGCAGTCCCCTAGACTTATGGGAGGTTTGGCGGATGATGGTTGTTCGGCGGGACCCGGGTTTATATCTATATCTCACTCCCATTGCCCTATTGTTCCAAGCCCACGATTAGCCATGCAAGCAGCCTTTACTAGACAGGGATTTCCCCCTAGAGGGGCCTCTATCCTCGAAGAGCTTATGGCTGCTGACCTTACCTGTAGGACTGTTTTTCTAGGCCCTATGGGTTGATAGTTAAGTTTACAGGATTCTTGTCCCTCCATACGATTTCCCAATATTGATCTGTTCCCCTTTTCCTACTCTATGATATTTGGCAAAGATTTTAGATGAAGAGTTTATTTTAATGGGATAGCCATTATGATAATATTAGGTTCATGTATTTTATATCGTGTTTGGCCATGATGGGAGCCCGACTTTTAGGGTTCCCTTGGGTAGTTGTTATGGTTGCATATGCAACGATTCTGGCCATGTTGTTTTTTTTATTTAATTTGGTCTTATCTGTATGATTTTCCCTTGCCAATATCGGTATTGGATTAATCTTTTTTGCATTGGTCTGTATGTTTGTTTGTTTGTTTGTTTTAAGCAATGACCATTGGTCATGCTTTAACAATAAATTTGAATTTGATTTATGCCAGATACCTGCCACGTATGTCATCATACAAATGACAATTGGTTAAGATCTGGGAAACGGTCTCCACTTGTTGCTGATCAAACAGACAAAGCCTATCTGAAAAATTTACCCCCTGGTAACGACCTTCCAAAATCATTGTCAGCAAAGCATTTAGACGGGCACACATAATTAAATGCTTGCCCCTGGGCAAGATGGACGAAAGCAAGTAGGCAGACAGGCAAGGTCGAGGCTTTATGTAGGGTAGGTAATCGGCCAGGTGGGGAGAAGATCTAATTGCTGCCATTTCCTCCTGGACATCCGTATCCTCCAACCTAGACTTGAGGTCCCTCAAGACCATGGCCAACTCTTTCCCAGTCCAATAATCGGCATGAAAACCCAACTGGCGAAGGAAGAGTTCCATGGCCTGACACCAAGTACTCTTAAAGGAGCATTCCTCCAGTAGGACACCAAACCCTGAACAACACTGAAAGACTGAACTCGGGGGAAGGAAGCAGAAATGATGTCATGCAGCTGCTCTCACACAAGGACAGTGGGTGGATCTGTGTCATAGATCCATGTTCTGAACCCTCTCCTTTTGCCCCTTCATCCAGAGCAAGCCTCTTAAGCATCCATAACCACAATTCCTAGTCAATCTGTGAAGCTTAGGAGGTGGTGGTGGTGCAGAAGGCACACCATTATTTATTTTTATTTTTCATTTTTAAAAGTCTCTTAATTTTCAGTGGTTTTCGTAAATAACCCGATTTTTAAAAAAAAAATCTGTTTGTTTTATTTTAGTAAAAATATTTTTAAAAACAAAAACAAACTAAAAAAACCCCACCGCGCATGCACAATAGCTGCCGGAGTTGTTGTATGCATTCATGCCTTTTTCCAAAATGGTGCTGATGCTGTTGCTGCCAATTTGGAAGAGGGAAGTGCATGTGCAGAAGATCTCTGGCAGCCATTTTGCCCAAGCACATTCAATCAGCCATTATTTGATTGCCATTATTCTGTTCCTCACCTAACTTTCTCTGCTCAGATGCAACACGCTGTTTGGGGATCCTGCCAGTGGGCAGTCTGGTCTTTTCTGTGATGGGCCCGTCAGTGTGAAATTCACTCCCTCCAGAGTTTCATCCCAATTCCTGCCTCCTTACCTTCAAAAAGCACCCAACAAAAACTGAAACAAATACACGCAAAAGCAGGCATGCCGGACAAGTTTCTGGTACCCAAATCAACCCATCAAAATCAGGTACTGATCGGTACCCAATATCTACCCAATTTGGGCACCCAATGTCCCGGAATGTCTCTGTCTGGGATTGGTTTTTTTACTTCCACCCCCAATTTTTTGCTCCTTCCAGAACACCTATTTACTTTTTTTCTTTTCTATCCTGGAAAGTCTACTTCTGGTCCCAGAAAGTCAACTTCTGGTCCCAATTTTCTTTGTTTTCCATACCAGTTTTCAGTTTTACCTCCCAATATACCAATCAGTAATCAGAAACTCGAAAAAGCATTTCTAAAACGTACCAACGTTCTAAACGTACCAACGTTTTAAGACGTTAGGGGGTTTCTGTACCTGATTGGTACCCATGTAGTCCACTGAGTACGTGATGTGGTACTTGAAAAAGTGGGTATTAAATGGCAGTTGTAATTATCCCTATTTTATTTATTAAAAATTATATCCTGTCCTTTCCCAAAGGCTCAGGGTGGTTTGCAAAAGCAAACACACAAAATAGAAATACAAAACATAATAAAAACTCCTAAAAATCCCTACCCTCACCTCAAAAAACCCTCATCCATCTAGACTCTATCCCCACCTGCTGAAAGCTCTCCCAAACAAATATGTTCAAACTTGGACTCTGGCCGATCTCTGGGGGAAGGTAGTTCAACAGTACTGGGGCAGCAACCGATAATGCCTCTCTGTGGTCCCTTGTCATATGCACCTTGAATTTCTGGGTCAGATTCTTTTTTCATCAACCCTGTATCTCCTTTCAAAGCTCCTTCAGAACCACATATCTCCCCTTTTGCTATTTGTTTTACTTCTTAATTTCTCTCTCCCTCTGTTATTTATTATTGATCTGTCTCTCTCTATTATTTAGCAGCACAAAGTACTTTGGCCTGTTTTTCAAGAAAAACAGCTCCACAAAGTAGAACTGTCTGGCATGGTTATCAGGGTCCCTGAACAAAGGCTGTGTTGTTATGGTTGTTGTTTTCCTGAGGAGGCCGACATTACGTGTGGAGTCAGCTAGAAGGATTTCACTCCAGATGGATTCCTCTCCTTAGTAAGGGCAAAGCTGAGACGAGGAAGCTGTCAGTCACTGCTGTGGGGGAGAGCAGAGCTGAGAGAGCAAGCACAGCACTTAGAGCTGCCTGACTCAAAGGAAATCAGAGATAAAGGGAGAGCACTCTTGTCAGAGCTGAATAGAAAACACGTAGGCCACTTGGCCACATTTCCGGGGCTGGCGATTCTCCCTGCGGGGGAATCTCCTGGACGGGAAGCTAATGCCAAGCTCTGCATGTGGGCACGGGGCTGAAAGCATCATCAGCCATGTCCAGCAGCTTTTTTCCCTCCAAATGTCAGGGCTTGAAATCCAGCCCTGACATTCAGAGGAAAAAAGCCACTGGATGCGACTGATGACCTGTATCCACGTGCTGAGCTCAGTGAAAGTTTCCCAATGGGAGAATCGCTCGCCCCAGTAACATGGGCAAGTGACCTTAGAAAGAAGAAGCTCTGGCTACAGTGGGAAGATGCTGAAGATATAGGATTCAGGTGAAACCAAACAAAATGAACTTTATCAGTCATAATAAAGTAGCTAATATAAGTGACATACCTCTCCACCATCCCTGGTTAGGAGGGACGGTCCCTCTTAACGGGCTGAATCCCACTGTTCCTCTATCACGGGGTCCAGGTCCCTCTTTTGGGATAGAGGGGGAAAGACCGGTATTCAAATAGGGGTATGAAGAAGGCACATCCTCATTTTGGGCTTTTGTTTACAAAAACCACTTCATTTTCAGGGGGTTTCATAAATGACCCCATCGTTCGTTTGTTTTTTGTTTTTTTTTCATTTTCTTTTATTAGAAACAGTTTTTAAAAAATTACTGCACATGCTCAGAACAGCCCCTTGTTGTCATTTTGTGCATGCACAGTGATTTTTTACATTTGTATTATTTTAATAAATTAAACAAATAATAAATAAAATGAAAACAAATTAAATCAAACAAATGTCATTTGCTTATTCATTCGTTTTCGTTACCTCAGTTACAAAATGGATTCCTGAAATGATGTAAACAAGTAAATAAAATGGTATCTTTTGCAATGATGCTAAAGATGAATTTGGATATTCATTCATGGGAACAAATATGTGAATTATCTCCGGGGGTATGAAATGTCATATTCAGTTTAGCCCTAACCTGGGGTGAGTAACTTCCCTCTTCAAACATTGGCTTTCCTACCCGCAAATCCCCCCCACCACTGCTCCAAAACCTTTCTGTCTTTCTGCCCTGGATTTTGCAGAAGTGGGAGAGCATAGGTGGTGTGCAATTTTCAATGGTATAATAAATTATGAAAATAACTGGAACCTCATTAATTTTCATAACGACTGTAACAAAAACAAATGAATAATACTAATAATACTAATCACTGTGCATGTGCTGCCAGCATCATTTTGGAAAAGGGGGGGCATGCACAGATTGACCCCAGTGGCCATTTTGTGAACGTTATGTGATTTTTTATATTTTTAATAAAATAAAATGGAAAAATAATCAAAAACGGTAGACTCCTTTACAAAAACTCCTAAAAACGAATGTGCTTTTGGTAACAATAGCAAAAACAAAAACAAATCATGTGCCTTCTTCACACCCCTAGAGAGCAGGTTGCACGGACTGTTCTCTTTCTGTCTCACCCTCTGGATGTCTTTGAGTCTAGCAGATGTAGCACTATCCTGATTTTACTTCCTTCTCTCTGCAGACACAGAAACCAGCTCCCAGTAACCCAGTGACCAATCCCATTCTCTTTCCTGCCTCCCTGCTCCCCATCCCAAAATATTAAGAACTAGGGGTGGGACTCCAGGGGGAATTTTCAGTTTCGATTCTTTAGTTATTTCAGATCCTGATTTGGATTTTTTTGCATGCATTTTTCCCCATCGAAGTCAAAAGGAACAAACCACAATTTTAAAGATGCAAATTAAAAAGTCAATGTAAAACATCAAAATCACCTGAAACTGACAAATAATACAAATTTTTGGATACAACTGAATTAGCCATTTTTGGGTTGATTCGGTTCTATCCAAATCTGAAATTCCCAACCCTATTAAGAACATAAGAATTGATGCCATACTGGGTTGTAGAAATAGTCCAGCTAGCTCATTATCTTGTCTCCAACACTGACCACTGTTGATTGGCTCAGAGAAATACACAGAAATACTTTAAATGGAGGGATCTTCCTGCCATTTACGCTAACTCTCAGAGATTTCATCCACCTCTCCAACATCACTAAGTGATTAATATTTCTGAAATGACATTTATCACCTTCCCATGTCATGCCTACATGGACAGTAGACACCTTGGGTTCCCTGGAACAGGTGGACAGGGACATGACAGAAGCTCGACTCTCACTTTCCCAATTGAAATCTGTATTATATATTTATAAAAATAAATTATACCATGATTCCAGTAGGAGCCAGGCTGGGAACACATGTTCCCTCCCAGCTCAGGCACTTTGCCCCAACCAGGCAGGAGCCAGGCACGGACTGTGGGCTCAATTTGTACCAGGACCACAATTCCTGCCTGACTCCTACCCGGCCAGGGTAGGAAATGGGCCCACCTCTGGTGGGTCGCCAACAAACGGCCCACTGTGATGCTGCCCCAGCTGGGCTGAACCAAGCCTAACTGGACCAGCATCACGTATGCTTACACCCAGTATTTTGGTAAATGGTAATCCAGTTAACCAGAAAACCACCACAAGATACACTGGATATATTGGTATCTGACTGAATAACTGATACTATGGATACTGTGATATCCAGCTGGATACCCGATACTCACGGTTACTCATTTCAGCTGTAGTTATTTTTTTGTATGTGTGCCTGTTTGGATGAACACTATACTTAAAATGGTAGTTGTGGCCCCATTGCTCATATTTGGAAGTTCAGAACTGGCTTTCCTTGAATTGTTCCCCGTGAAAATCACTCGTACAAAACCTGTTTCCAGACAGCAAACTCACAAGATGAAGTCAATGTGAATTTGCCTGAAAAGCTGTGGCTATTCCTGACCTGGAATAGACAATTAATTGGAATGAGAGCTTTAAACAGATTATAAGAATTAAGAGAATCCATGATGCCTGGAGCATAAATGGGAATGATTTTCTCAAAATAATATTTGTGAAAGGCAGATGAATAGGCTTGAGAAAGTCCAGATATAGATGGCCTTTGGTGAGTTTTTTATTGTGAAACATGACTGATGTACTTGTCCATAAAGCATATGGGCTTGTGTGGCATGAAGAGAAAGGGTGGGGTGGGGAGAGAAGATCAAAGACATACAAATGGGACACCAAGAAAAAGGAGAGAAGAGGAAAACATCCTCATCACAAGCAGCTTTTCCATATTTATAACTGGAGATGAATACAGACTGCAGCCTGCAACATATTCTAAGCAGAGGTGATATTAATAGAGCTTCTTGTAGTCAAGAATCCAACACAATCCTTCATTTCCTCTTATGAATACTCAAATTCAGATTTGCAACTTTTGAGACCATCAGAACATAGGAAGTGTCATACTGGGTTGGATCAATGGTCCATCAAGCTTGGTATCCTATCTCCAGTAAGGACTATTCTTGGTCACTTCGGAGAAGTACCCAACGGGTCATAATGGAGTGATCATTCCCTGATGTTCACTCCCTGCACCTGACGGTCAGAGGTTATGCCCCCCCCCCAAACCTACGTAAATGAAATTCATCAAGTTCAACTTTGAGCAGTTCACCTTCAACTAATTTGAAGAAGAAGCCACAAAATGTGTATAGTTATCTTTGGTGAGGTCTTCAACTGCTTTCACTCTTACCAATTAGTACCTGAACATTGCAGTTCAATTTGACCACCGGAAATTCAATGACTTTATACATTTTTATTCAGGTTTACCTTTTCTTCCTCCCCAGTCCAAGTCCCAGAAGCACCTGCAATTCCCAAATATCTGTGAAGGGAGATTAATAATAATAATAATAATAATGATAATAATAATAATAATGTTCTGATTTAACATTTTTAGTCTCCATTTTCAAACTTCCGTTACCAATTTTCCAAATTCCAGTACTGATTTTTGAAACTTCCTTCCTCATTCCCTTAACAATTTCATGATTTTCTGATTGGAAAAGTGGTAAATCAGTAATGGTAATATCTGGTATTTTAGGGTAATCAAATTCGGTACTTGGGTACCAATCAGGTACCTATAAGCTACTCAAAAATTAGGTTCCTATTTCACCTCTGGAGAAGCTAGTGTAACATGTGAACATGCCCCATGTTTTGAGTTTCAATCAAGTTTGTGATAGGCATTTCATTGTCCTCTTTGCAGTAGAGGTGACTGATTTCTACATTGTGAACTGAATTATTAGACCGATCATTTTTCTAGCGATCAGTTGCTTCGTAAAGATGAAATGAGGGAGCTCACCACAATGAACAAAACTCCAAAGGGGGTGCGGGGTGGAATCCCGCTGTTCCTCTCTTTTTCCTCAAAACTGCAACAACAGCAAAAGTAGCAGCAGGGAACTTAGCAAGAGAAGCCACCATATTTGGAAATTAATTGGCTCAACAGCTTTGAGAAAACAGTCATTGTTAATCTCGAAAGGCAAGGGCATGTCCTATCAGAGCAAAATTAGAGTTTCCTCACTCAAGTATTCCAAGCCAACTTGAAATGGCATACAAGAGCAATGAGAGGCCACCCACTGCGTGCGTAAGAAATCGAGGACTTGAAAACCCTTGGGAAGTCACTATTGAAAACATGCGGAGAGGAGGTTCAGCAAAATTAGATCATTCCACTCTATTAACTGGAGCTTAGTTATTCATTTGACTTTTTAAAAAAAATTCTTTCCTCTAAGTCAGTGTTTCTTAAAGAATGGTCCATAGACTACTGGAGGGCCATGAGAACTAAAGCTCAACTTAGGAACCAACCGTGACTGCAGCAACATCGGTTAAAAAAAAAAAAGTAGGGCTGAAACAAGAATAGACTTTATTCTCACAAAAATCTTACAAGAATCAGAATCAAGATCTCATACACATCTCTACCTGAATTCAGATTGTCATGAGATTTCTTGTTCCCTTCCCCCTCACCCCACATGCAGGGAGAAATTTAAGGAGGGAAGGAGGAAGTCACACTGTTCCCTGCTCAGCTTTCTTACTTTGTTGTGGGCTTTTAGCCCGCCTCTTCCCTTCAGCTCCTCCCTTCCGTCTGGAAACAGGGAGGAGTACTGTAATGGATTTGCACATATTTACCCATGTGATTAGCTTGTCTGGCTCTGGAAACAGGCAAGGGGGAGCTGAAGGGAAGAGGCGGGCTTAGCATGGCTTTTCTGCATTCTATTGGGTGCTCAGACTCCTGCTAGCCAATAGAATACTCATGAACTGCCTCCTCCATCCTGCTCTCCCTCCTCCCACCTGGAAAGGGCTTCCAGATGTGAGGGGGTAGAGCTAACAGTAAGAGGCAGGCTCAGTACAGCTTTTCAGCATTCTATTGGCTGCTGACTTCTGCTAGCCAATAGAATGCTAAGATATCAGAGGAGTCTGCTCCCTCCCTTCTTCTCTCCCTCTCCCATTCCTGAAAATCTGCCATCGGGAAGCTTTTCCTATGGAGACAGCTGCCAGCCCCCGACAAGTAAGAAAGTTGGACAGGGAACATTGTGGCTTCTTCCTCCCTCCCCACATCAGCACTGAGTATTCTGTTTTTTTGAGATTCTCACTTTTCTCAGTGAGAATCCAGCTGATTCTTGTTTCGTTCTGAAGAGAGAAACGTGATTCTTTTCGAGAAACACAGGAAACCGAGAACTGAGTTTCAGTCCTAAAGTGACCTGAAGTAGTTTCTCAGGAATGGAAGATGATGTTCTGGGACCAGAACATTCATTTTCTGGGATGGAAAACCGATAAATAAGTAATTTTTAAAAAAATAAAAAAATTGAGTGGGGGGGGGAAGAGATTGAGAGAAGAATTTGGAACAGGAAGTATTTTTCTGGGAGTAGAAGTTGTCAAAAAATTATCAGAACTTGATAGAAACCCAATAAATCCATGGTGGGAGTCCGTATATCAACAAAAATGTTGAAAAATCAGTACCAGAAGTCAGCATTCCGGAATCAGAAGTTGACATTATGGGACATTGAGTCCTTATCAGGTCGTAATTGGATACTGCATGGTACCCGATCATTATTGGGTTGAACTGGGTACTGGAAATTCAGCAGGTTACCCAATTTGGTGGGTACCCTCTTTCAGTTCTTTTAATATGACTTGCATTCTATTTCCCTTTGTCATTATTGTCATCCTCTCAAATTTCTCGACATCCTTGATGAAGCGTAGTGCCCCAAACTGAACGCAGTACTCCAGGTGAGGTAAGAACATAAGAAGTGCCATGGGATAGAGCAATGATCTATCTGCCCCAGCTCCAACAGTGGCCATTCTCAGTCACTTTGAAGAAGTACCCAACGGGTCATAATGGAGTGATTCATTCCATGCTGTTCACTGTCAGATCCTGATAAGTAGAGGTTATGTCCAGCAACCTACTTGGCTAATAGTAGTGTAACAGCTTTGCGGCAATGTGGTTAAGTTGTGTCAGAATCAGCCCCTCGGAATCAAAACTCAGTCCTGGGAATTATCTCAAAAGAGTGATTTATTATATATTCACAGTCTGGTTTCAGGCTTGTATGGACAGGTCACTAGCATCTGGCCCATACACAGTGTCTCTGCCTTTGGTCCAACAACCCCCCAGAAGTCTTTGCATCCAGGAGTTCAGCTTCTAGCTGTACTCACTCCCATTGCAATGTCCCAGCTTCTCTGTAGTTCTTGGAAGCTGGTCTTTGCCTTGTCTAGGAGTTTCCTTCCATTCAGGCTCCTCCACAGCTCCTCACTGGTTCTGAGGCTTCAGGCTTGGCAGTTTAGATCCAGGCTCTCCCTAGAACCAGCAACAGGCCTCCTCTGCCTTGAAAACTCATGTGTAACTGCTAGCCACAGCAGGGAGTTCCTTCCTCTGCTGAGTCCAAAAGGGATGTGCAAACAGAGTTTGGGGGTTTGGTGCTTGGCCCGAAATCAGAGTGTTCAGGCCATTCGCGAACAACCTGAACCCGAACTGCCCCCCTGATCAAGGTTCGGGATTCAAACCTGTTTGGTAGGGAGGCAGGGGACATGGGGGAACCTGGTTTTCCCTCCCCCCCTCCAGGCTGTGTGGGTGGAACGGGCACCAGGGATGGAGCCCCAGCATCACCAAGTAGGTCGGGTTCCAGCCCCAGGTCTGGCAGTGGCAACGGCAGCAGTGGCGGCAGGTCCGGAGACGCTCTGGAGTGCTTCAAGCCTCTACTAGGCCTTCTGGGTCAGGTGACCCGGAAGGCCTAGTAGTGTTAACAGGAGACCTCAGTCCACACATGATTATGGGGGGGTCAGTACCCCAATATCCACTTGTTTCTTTAATTTAGGGGAATTAGCCAAATTAGTCAAATTAGAGGTCCCCACGTGTCCCAGGGATCAATCTGAGGAACGACACGTGCTACAGTCAACTTATGTTACCCTCCCCAAATTGTAAGGAGAGAGAGAGAGAGAGAAAGGTTCAATAAAACTGAAACAGTTTTATTGTTGTATAAAAACAGAAGTACAAAGGCAAAAATAAGGTACACATACACACACACAGAAACAGAAGAAGAGAGAGATCGAGTCTGGATCTGTAGTTTACCTCTCCTAGCTGATTGCACAAGGGATCATCAGCCTGGGATCCAGCTCAGTTCGGAGGGCGGGTAGTGGAAGAAAAAGAGAGGGACAGACCGAAGTCTGGGAGACCCCTTAGTACAGACATGTACAGAGTGAACTGCATGTATCTGTGTTCCAAGATTTTCTCAGAGGTTGAGGGGGAAATCAGGAGCAGTTATAGGGTACTGGACAAAGGATTTGAGAGACTAAGCTGTGCCGTATGGGGTGTACAATGGGCTGATGAGGGGAAGAACCAAAACTTCTACTTCCATCACAAAAAGGGCTATTGGAGATGCATAAGATATTTTTGACAAAGGGGGAAAGAGTAAACAACAGTGACTGGAAGGTAGTTAAGGATGAGACGAGGGCTTAACAATCAACTCCCTGGGACACAAAAGGTGCGAGAGAGAACACCTGGATTTCTTGGTGGGGGGTTGCTGCTCCAAGTTCCAGGCATCGGTGCTCTACTGAATAGGAAGAATGTCTCTTAATGGCCCCATACTTTACTCTAGGTGTTTTCCTTTTGCCTCTCTTCCCCCAGGTTCAGGCTGGTATTTCACATGAGTGACCTACTTTCTGCTGGGTTCCATAGTGGCTGGGCCCGATACTTTTTTACAAGCCCCTTTTTGCTATGGGGGCTATCCTTTCAAGCTCCCCTTTTCTGCATTTGCCAGCCCTTGGTCACCAGTGAGGCCCGTCCCTCTAAGCCCTCCTGGTCCAAGTTTACTGGCCCTTGATTATACAGTGAGGGGTGAGGGGTTGTACCCATTTTAGGGAAGACTGAGGCCATCATCAACAGTAGAGGCCTGAAGTGCTCCAGAGCACCACCGGAGCCGGACCCACCACTGCTGCCACTGCTGAACCCAGGGTTGGAGCCCCGGCACCACCAGGTAGGTCAATCCCTGGGGTAGGGTTTTTTGTAAAAGAAAATTCCAGGCTGGGCGGGGGGGAAGGTGAGCCCCAGTGCCCCTTCCACCCATGCAGCCTGGAGGGGGGAGGGAAAACCGGGTTCCCCCTGTCCCGCCCCCAACAGGTTCAGTGAAACCAAACAGGTTTGGGCCAAACAGCCCAAACCCAAAAGATTTCGGGGGGGGGAAACCCTGAACAGGCCAAATCCCAAACCCCCGGGTGTTTGCACATCCCTAAAGTCCAAACACAACCTGCTTTCCTCTCCTTCTTGCTCAGCTTTATGACTGGGCTGAACTAACCATGTCCAGCTTCTTCCTCTTCATATGCCTGAGCAACTTCCTCTCAGCTGAGTACCCCGCTGCTCAGCTGAGGCCAATTAGCTACTGAGCAGGCTATTTTCTACTTAAGCTCAGTAAGTCTGTGCAGCTGATTTCAGCTAGTTCAGCTCTGAGGCTTTCTGCCTCTTTCAGGCTACCTTCTGCCGTGCCTCACACAGTCTCAAGCCTTCCGCAGGCTGGTAGCCGGCTATTCCACCCCTCTGCCAATACTGTTGTGGTGAGTAACAGACCCACTAGGCTGCAATCTGTAACAAGCCATTAATGGACTCTATTCTTGAAGAACTTATCCAATATAAGGATTAGAGCTGCAACCGGGCACTTGAGGATTTGGGCACCCCCTGACCCAGCCCCATTTGGGAACCATTTATGCCTTAATGGGATGGACCCAACAGACTTCTCAAACATGTTGGCTTCCCTTTGAAACTGACAGGCCACAGCCTAGCTCTGCAGTAGTCCCAGATGGGGCTTGTAAGTTTCGAAAGCCATTCCCTCCCTCCCACCACCACACACACCTCACAGTACTTCTCACTTGGATAAAAGTGAAAGGGATGGGGGCAGAGGGGTGCACCGGTAAGCCTTTGAAAGTGACAGGCCCCAGCTAAGCTGAGCTCTATGGTGCTCTCAGATGGTGCTTGTCAGTTTTAAAAGTGGATTTCTGGACAGAACACCTATCAGAGTGCTGTGCGGGAAGCCCTAGCCTGCCTTTGAAACTGACAAGCCCTGGTTGGAGCACTACAGAGCTGGGTTCTGCAGTACACCTGGCTGGGGCTTGTCAGTTTCTCTGGTAATGTGCACACTTTCTGGCAATGGGCACCCGATTGGTCCTTGGGTAGCCTGTTAGGTTGCCAATGGGGTACCTGAAAATGCAGGAATTATACACAGGTACTAAGTAATTTTAATGCAGTTCTAATAAGGACATCTCATTAGTGCTGAGTAAAGTGACAACATTACATCCAATGTCTTGGGCACAATTCTTCAGCTAATTACCCCAAAATGAAATTTCCATCCAAAGTCAAGTCTCTCATCAGATTCTTCGGTTTCTATGTCAAGAGGGTCCATAGTCATCATTCTGACTAAGGAATGAGTGAGCAAAAATCTAAACTAGTGGACTCTAGGGATGTGTGAACAGAATGCGGTTCAGATGTTCGGACGTTTCGTTGTTGGGTTCAAAACCCAAGTTCGGGTTCGATGTTCGGTTTGGCGGAGTTCGGTTCGGCTAAACTTGGCCGAACATCTGAAAATAGCTCTATCAATACCGAAATCGATACCGAATTTGAAGATTTTTTTTTGTATCAATATCATTTGGTCCTGGGACCACCCCTGGTCTCCACCCCTGGTGTCAGGAAGTCTGCTCCTCAGCTGTCTCCCCCTTCCTGTCACGTTTTTCCCACCCAAAGTCATGTTTTTCCTGCCCCCGAAATCATCCGAACTCACCCAAACTCACCCAAACATGACCGAACAGTTTGGCCATTTTTGAGTTCGGTTTGGACGTTTGGTTCAGGCGTCTGAACAAACCGAGTTTGGGGTGAACTCCGAACATCTGAACCACGTTTGCATATCCCTAGTGGACTCATGGGGGAAATATTATGCAGATAATCTGACTTCATTGGCAGAAAACTATGATCAACCTTCATGCACAGAATCTGTGCTTAAAGGTTCAGATTTCAAAGTAAATGGAAAGAAGAGACAGACGTACACAAATTGGGAGAATGAGCAAAAAGCAAATGGCTAGAGATGGGCAAACAGATCGCAGTTCGGATTCAGCCGTTCGGTTCTTTCGCCAGTTTTGGGTTCGGCCGTTCGGTTCATCCATTCAGAAAAAAGTATCACGAGAGCACGTGAAGTGGTGATCGCCCCGGGAAATGGAAATTCAAGTGCTTGTGGAGCTGTGAGGCGAGTGAGTGTGTGTTTGGCTGGATGGCTGTTCAGTTTGTGTGTTTTGGCTGTGTTTGGATATGCTGTTGTTCTTGTTGTGGTTGGTGAGTGTTGGTGTATGTTTTGGGTGACTGACTGTTTTTTTTTGGGGGGGGTGATTAAATTATTATTTTTTTAAAAATGAAGAAAGCTGTGGTCATTATTTCCCAGCTGGGGTCCAACTTGCCACTTGAGGAGGAGGAACTAGAGGTCCCTGCCCCTATTACACCTCCAGTGGTGGTGTCCAGCTCCTCGGTTGAGGAGCAAGCGGTGGGCTCAGGAGGTGCTGCCAGGTTTGTAAACTTTTTTTTACTTTGAGGACAAGAAAGGCTGTATCCATTAGAGCTAGCTCAATGGCATGTGGTGGGTGCGTGGGTGGTGGGCATCAGGCCTGGAAGTCTGCTCCTGAGCTGACTACCCTACCCTGTCACGTTTGGCCTTCTAGTGACACCACGTTTTAGCCATCCGAACTCACCTGAACGCGATCCGAACTGACCAAACTGTTTGGTCATTTCGACGTTCGGAATTGAGTTCAGTTCAGTCAGTTCATGTTCGGATTCGTGTTCATGTTCGGTTGTCCGAACAGGCCAAGTTCAGGCTGAACTCCGAACTTCCGAACTGCGTTCTCCCCCTCCCTACAAATGTCTGGAAGTTGTCAGACAAAACGATGAACTGGTTTACTTTGAAAGCCCAACAGGTGCAAATGGAGGAAGAAAGGAGTTAAAAAAGAACACAGAGTGCATGGGAAGCTGTGAAAAAGACAGCAGGAGTGCTGTAGAACTGACAGTTAAGGCACTAATTAAGAGGGAAATTTGTCTGCTCCGTGGTTCGGAAACAATAACTCACAGAAATAGAAGGAAAAAGACATAGGGAGCAGAGAACAACTCTCCAAAAGAGTGCTAAGCAGAGTGTGTAGAGAAGAAGTAATGAGGAGAATTTTTTAAGGGTTTCAGCAATCTAGTAGAGTAAACTTGGAGTGGGATAGGGTAAACTTAGGATGGGGACGCAAAAGAGGACATGGAGGACCAAGGAAACTCTGGAAAGATTCAGTGAAGAGCAGCTGAAAGATGAAAGGGTTGAACATCAAAAAGTTGGGAATCCATGGACTAGCAAGAGTGATAGATAATTAAATTTTCACTATTTTGACAAACCTATTTTTAGCCTGACCTTGTGAAAACAGGAGGAACAGTAGCTGAGAAGTATAGTTAAGGGGAGGGATCATTATGATAATTTACTCTGATCTCCTGCATTACAAAGTCCATAGTATATAGCAGGAGTTGTCAAATTGTCATTTGAGAAATGCATGTGGTGCTTTGGCAGCCCAAGTGCGACTCTCACCCACAGATGTTCCTGAGCTCTGACCTACCTTTGTAGTCCTTTGTTGTGCTGAAATGAGTGTCCGCAAGAACAGGTATACATGTCAGATTTCTAGTATCTGAACTGACTGGGGACCAATTATTATCCAATTTTGACTCAATTTGAGTAACTGATGTTCTGAAATGTCAAGTTCCAGTCCCGGAATATCAACTTCCCATCCGAAGTTTTCAACTTCCATTTTTTGGTTTTCCATTCTGATTTTCCGATCGGTAATGAGAAAATTGGAAAATCGGTACTAGAAATTACTGATTTTTCAGGTAGCACCCATGAAAAGTGACAGCCAGCCAGTCAGGGCCATTGTTGGGGGCCACCTGAGCCTGTATGTCAATCTGCAAGTCTGTGCACTGCTTTGCCAGTGCAAAGTGACAGTCAAACGGACCATGATAATGACCCTGACTGGCTGGCTGTGGGGAGCGCTTTTCACAGGTGATGCCCCCTCTCCAGAGCATCCCAGCTGGGATGGGGAGTCCAGACATTGAAACTGATGGGGACCCTGCCTTGCAGAAGCAGCATGACTTTCACTCAATTGCAAAGGCTGCACACACACACCCCAGTGCATCCAAGCTTCGCTCATTGGAGAGGGGAAATCAGCACCCCGACTTTGAAGTTGGCAGGGAAGTGGCCCTGCAGCAGCGACAGTGACCTGGAATGGCTCCCTGGCACTTTTCAAGGGTGGCTGGTGCTTCACTCAGGAGTGCGTCCCATTAGTTATTTGGTGCGCTGGATGCACACACCAAACTGCCGAAGGGGGGTCCAGGAGTGCCCCCAATCTACTGTTTGATGGCTGGATTCATGCATCGAACAGCCAAGAGCATTCAGGAGCGCTTCCCCCATCATCTGTTTGGTGGAAGCTCTTTCCAGGTCCAGTCCTGCTGCACCATGTGGACAGTTCCTTGGGCCGTACCAGGGTGTGGAGGAACCAGGACTGGCAGCCCCTATATCCAGATTAAGAGTTGAGGTCTGCACATTTCAACAGCCCTCCCTGCCCAACCTGAGGAGTGGCGTCTGCAGTGGTTCTCCAGAGGGCGCGCCGGGGAAGCATCTCCCAGCCTGCACATCTGTTTTTAACCCTATGATTCAATACACTTTGCCATTTTTGGTTTGGGTGAGGTTAATCTGACAGGTTTGCTCTAGGGACGTGCTATCAATACCGGCCTTCGCTCATATGATGAGGGCTTGCAGGGAGAGGCGTTCTCAGTTGCTGCCCTGATGCTGTGGAAGTCCTTTCCCCCGGACAGTCATTTGAGCCTTTGCATCTTCCGGAGGCAGTGTAAGACCCTTCTCTTTGTAAAGTCATTTGGCTGGCAGGGATAGGGGATGGGGTTGGGGGGGTTGGGAGAGGGTGGATTTGGGAAATGGGGTGGTGGTATTGGGTGGGTTTTATTTATTTATTTTATTTATTTCTGAAATCTTGATACCCTGCCCCTCCTGACCCAGCAGCTTGGGTGACTGTGGGTGGTTGTGCGAGGGTTGGGGGATTTGGGGGTTGTTTTTGTATTCTTCCATTTTTATGGATTGTTTTTATTAGGGAAGGGCAGGATAAAAAAAAACTAAATAAATAAACAAATTTGGGTTTTAATAAAACACAAATAAGCATAAAAGCTCTAGTCTGATACCGTATTTTAAACAGAAATATTAGGACTATGTATTTGGGTTCCGAGTAGGGATGGGACTCTGGGCAAAATTTCGGTTTCACTCAATTTCGTTTTCGGTTCTCATGAATTTTGGTTCTTTTTTAGTTTCTGTACTATCAAATATTTTGCATTGATTTTTGTACCGGATTTCTAACATTGAGTTTTTTCAATGGGGGACAAACCACAATGTTAAAAATCCAGTACAAAAATAAATGCAAAAGATCTGATAGTACCGAAACAAACAAAAAAACCCAAAATTTTGGATTAATCCAAAATGGCTATTTTTGGGGTACTTTTGGTTTTATCCGAAACCGAAATTCCCGTCCCTTGTTATTATTAATTATTAATTATTATTATAAGCATTTATATAGCACCAGCGATATACCTGGCACTTAAAAAAAAAAAAAGATAGACATGGTCCCTGCCCGAGAGCTTACAATCTAAAGACAGGGGAAGGGGAGACAGGGAAGGGGGAACAGAGGGAGAGACAAGGGATGCAACATTCATGAGGATGAGAGAACTCAGATACACATTCTTGGCTTGGTTACAGTAAATTGGGAGTTTACAGATAACATGGTATCTGAGGTCTCACACTGGAGAAGCAGCTGCACATATCCACGTTGGAGCTGGGCTTCTCTTTGACTCCTTTCCGTATTGGCCTATCAAAATGGCAGAGTCTTGCTGCCCTTCTGCGTCAAAACAGCTCGTATGCAGGGAGTTGTGTTCACTGCGTTTTCCACATTGGGAACGATGGGGAAATGGCAGCAAACATGGGCAAAGTTACAAATACCAAAAACACAACTACAACTCCAGATACAAATACAACATCCTGAGCCAGAGCATGGCCCTAGTTTGCCCATTGTATGTGACTATTGCTTTCAGCTCTATCCTATAGACTTCATCCAAGAGGCTCTCATTGGTTTGGGATCAGGCCCCACACAGTGCAATCTTCTCTCTTTGTTAGTTTCAAAGCACAGACCTGTAACTATCTGTGCTCAGTGCTCACAAACATCCCATTGCGCAGCATTGCAAATCAGCTGCAACATTCAATTTCGGGTTGGATGCACCCCTTGGACGGTGAGTTCTAAATAATTCCAACAATTCTAAAGCATCAAAAAATGCTATGAATTATGAGCTTTTCATCAGAAGGACGAGTAGGATCAATAGACACGTAGGGTGTCTAGATAAGCACATTTCATAATTACTGCTTTGAACTGCATAAATCAATTTGGTGGCACTTCAGAAAGAAAAAAATATATATATTTTAAAACAAAATTGTGTAAGATTTATTAGAGTAATGGAGACTTGGTGGAAGGTTCCATACCATCTCCTTTTTAATATAACCTTTTAAGGAAATTTAATTTCAACTTCAAAAGGAGTTACATAAAATACCAATCCCGCATAACTGGATCTGACACATTTATGTTTCATTATTTTTCCGAAGGAAATGAATCAATCATTCCGTTACTCTTCAATTCATCTGATACTTGCACCGCGTTGTCTCCTTGAAATAATCAGACCGCTCTGACAATCAGTTAATAAACAGGCACTTAAGTATTCTTCTATTTTTTTTCCAATCAAATACTACAGGTAATGAGGTTGAAATAAATTGCATGGTGTGAGTTACATTGGTCCCTTCTCACTTATTAATTTAATAAACTTTCAAACTCTGTACTTTAACAGAAAGAAGATGCATTTGAGCTGCCTAAATATTCAACTATAAAAAAAAACAACCCCAAAAGACATAAAAAGGCAGTACGTTATATGCAAAGTTCTTCTAAATAAGGTAGTGCCCTTTATGAAAGTGGTGGAAGCCCATGCTCCATTAGTTGGGCAAAGACGTCTGCCAGTCATCTTATACACAGATGATACTGTCCTGTTATCCCAAACAAGAGTGGGGCTTAAGCGATTGTTCCACCAATTTGGTGAGTTTTGCCATTCTGAAAGGTTAAGAATTAACTATGCAAAAACAAAAGTCTTAATTGCAGGAGCACGGAAGAGCAGGTCGATGTCTTCCTGGAATATAAAAGGGAAGTCTATAGAACAAGTCTGCTCTTTCAAATATCTAGGGGTTTTATTCTCTCCATCTACCTCCTGGAAGTTACATTTGGAGCTGGTGAAAGTGCAGGCCAGGAAATCTGGGGCGGCAATCCTAAAAATTTTCTTCGGGCAAGGGGGCAAATTGATTGAACTGGCCTTGAGGTTATTCAAGGCTAAGGTCATAAGTCAAGCACTGTATGCAGCCCCTATCTGGGCTCTTGAATTTTTGGAGAGCTTGGAAGTTATCCAAAATGGATTTTTGGCCTCCCTGTTGGGATTACCGAGTAGTTCCCCGCAGGTGTTATTGCGATTGGAATCTGGGGGTTTGCCAGCGCGTACGTTGATAATACAATCTTCTGCAAATTTCTGGGATAAATTGATGACCATGGCAGAGGATGAGAACTCTTTGTTAAGTATGGCCCGCCAAGCGGTCCTTTTAGATCCTTAGATTACAGCAGTTGAAGTGGAAATCCATAAGTTGGGTTTTTCTCAGGGGGGGTCTTGTTCTCTGTGGGCTTAGCTGCATTTAAGCGGATGGTTCAGGAAAGATTGAGGGACCAGACATTGCAATCAGAGAGGGCTTTACTTGAATGCCAGAAAGTTGCCCCTGATTACCTTCGTCCCAATTTGGTGTCTCCCAGATCGGGCTATTTATTTTTCTGGATGGATGCCGCCAGGCGGGTGGCATTCACCAGGTTACGTTGTAACTCTTTTCCCTCTTCTTTTCTTCACGGGCGATATAAGGGTACGCCAAGGGAAATGAGAGTGTGTGTGTGTTATGCGAAGGAGGCACACCTGACACGGTGGCCCACATTTTACTGAAGTGCCCGTTTTTTGAGAGATAAAGATCTAGGTATCTGGAGGGTTTCATGAAGGGCCCCGAAAAAATAGTTCTGATGAAGTTGTTGCACCCTTGTGATACGGAAGTTACTAGGCGTGTGGCCATCTTTGCAACGAGGGCAATTGCTTTGAGGCAGAAGTTCCTAGAAGGATCAGCCCAGAGAGGGGCCTCAATTGGAGCGCCTGTGGGGTTGGGGGAAGGAGAGAGATGCCCCTGTGGGATGTAGCCTTGAGCTTATGAATACTGTAAGCAGGTGGACCAAAAGGCACTAGTAGTATGGTGTAGGGTGACAATGGTTATGGAGAACCCCTTAGTTTTGTAAAAAGATTCTGCAATTATATATGTGTGTTTGTATGAAGTGGTTTTAAGTTTGGTATGGAGCCCATGCCCGTGGGGTCTTCTCTCCACCTGGGAAGCAGTACTCACTTCTGTCTGTATATATTCTGTTTTGGGTTGGGAATCTGCCCTTTTGTATGATTTGGTTTGTTTAAGTTTTTATTGTGAGTAATTCTTAATTGTGTGGATTACATGTATTTTGTATCTCCTCTTGGCAACGACCTTGGTCATGCCTAATAAAGCATTGATTGATATATGCAAAGTTCCTTTTCTGTTGAGATAATAAGGGACCAACTTGGAAAACAAACTGATATCATATCATCATCAACAACAACATTTTGATTTATACACTGTTCTATCCCCAAAAGGGGTACAGATGGTTTACAACATTTTAAGAACAGAAAACTTCAATACAAAACTACATATAAAATACATTACACACTTCCCAATCCTCCACCAGCTCATTCTTCTCACTCCCTTTCCTCCAACTCACTGCATGTTTTTAGAAAAGACCCTCCCCACCTATTACCCACTAACCACCCACCCATCACATACATCCTCCATCTTGTGATGAAGAATGCTCTGGGATTGGGGGATAAGGGGATTGGGCCAGGCACCATTAGCTCCCTGATGAAGCGGGGGAGGAAGCTAGCGGGGTTCTTTAACCGGAGCGTGAAGGGCAGCGAGCTCCTCTGGGAGAAGCAGGTCAAGCAAGGGTCCCTGGTGCACCAGCTCATCCAGGATGTCTCCACCAGGTGGAATTCCACCTTCCTGATCCTCGAGCAGCTTCTTGAGCAGAAAGCTGCCCTGCATCAGGTGGAACTGGAGACAGACATTGAGGCACCTCCAGGGTAGAACAGGGAGGAATGGGAGATTCTCGGTCACACGGTCTTCATCCTGAGACAGTTCCTGTCCGTGATGGAGACCATGAGAAACTCCACTGCCACCCTCAGCCAGGTGACCCCGCTGGTCCATAGTCTCCAGAGGAGCCTGGATGAGATTCTCGGGGGGCAGGATTGTGGCCCTCTGGGCAGGAAGATCTCCGGTGAGGCGCTTGACCTGGCAAGGAAGCTGAAGGCAGGGCTGAGTGCACACTTTGATGAGCTCTTGCGCCGGGAGGAATATGTCCTGGCAACCATGCTGGACCCCAGGATCAAGGGCAGCATGGCACGTGAGACAGCGGTCTATGGCCTCCGGAAGGGTGCGCTGGTGCAGAAGGTCTGGCAGGCAGAGAGGGCCATGCAGCAGGACACCCCTGGGGATGGTCGGAGTGGGAGCAGTGATCCCTTTGAGACATCTGGGTCTATCCCTGCCCCCAGTCCTAGTGGTAGCAGCAGCACCAGCAGCAGAATGAGCAGCAGCAACAGGATCCCTACTGCCAGTAGTTCCTCGTCTGTGCAGTCCACTCTGGGGAGCATGGGGCCCAGCACAAAAGGGCAAGCAGTGTGACTGAGGGCAGTGGGACAGGTGGTGCCCACCCAGAGCTGCCAGAGTGAGTATGATGGTGCCTCAGCAGCAGTGGAGACCTACCTGGTGGAGGAGCCATGCATTGATCCCAGCAGCGATCCCTTGGTCTACTGGACTGGCAAGGCCAATGTGTGGCTGGCCCTGTCAAAAGTGACCAAGGGTATCCTGTCCTGCCCACCAACCAGTGTCCCCAACGAGAGGGTGTTCTCTGTGGTGGGGGACATTTGCTCCCCGCTCTGCATGAGACTGGGGGCCAATTTGGTGGAACAGTTGTTGTTCCTAAAGGTGAACCTTCCGCTGTTGGATTCCCAAAGCTGCCCCTGGACAAGGAGTGATGGTGCAGTGGCACATGCCATCCCATGCTAGGGACAGTAAGGATGGGGATCCTCCTCCTCCTCAATCTGGGCTAGGGCTACTGCTCCTATGCTGCTGAGGTGCTGTCCCTCACTCCCAATGCCTGGCACCTGCCCTGCCTCTCTCTCTCTCTCTCTCATATACTAGACGGCCTCGGTCGCCTTATCTGACTGACCTCATGACACAGGGTGGCATTGGGAAATAAACTGTAAACCGGCAAGCCGGCCTATGGCTAGACTATTTCGGTCTGCCTATGTGGCACTGACTGGCTCTTGATCTCTCATGCTTCACAGTCTTTGCTAGCCTATCTGAATGCCCTGCCTGCCTGTCCTACTGCCTCTCATGCCATTCTTCCTGTCTGCCCTCCCAGCTTGCTGCCAAGCTCAAAGAATGCCTCAGTCAACCTTCCTGCCTCCCATGCCAAGGTGCCTATCTGTCCACCCAGGTTTCCTAGCTCAAAGCCTGACCAAGCCCACCTGCCATACTGCCTCTCATGCCACGCTGCCTGCCTGCCCGCCCACCCGCCCAGGTTGCAAATCTCAAACCCTGCCTCCGTCTGCCTGACTGCTGCTCATGCCATGCCACCTGACTGCCTGCCCCAGCAACCAATGTCTGATGCTGCTAGTACCAATGGCCCCCAGGCCTATATGCTGTCTGTGCCAAGGGTTCTGTACCCTGTCAACCAATGTCTGCTAGTGCCAATGGCCCCCAGGCCTATATGCTGTCTGTGCCAAGGGTTCTGTACCCTGAAAACCAATGTCTGCTAGTGCCAATGGCCCCCAGGCCTATATGCTGTCTGTGCCAAGGGTTCTGTACCCTGGAAACCAATGTCTGCTGCTGCTGCCAATGACCCCCAGGCCAGGCCTATATGCCATCTGTGCCAAGGGTTCTGTACCCTGGCAACCAATGTCTGCTGCTGCTACAAATGGCCCCAGGCCAGGTCTATATGCTGTCTGTGCCAAGGTTTCTGTACCCTGGCAACCAATGTCTGCTACCGCTGCCAATGGCCCCCAGGCCAGGTCTATATGCTGTCTTTGCCAAGGGTTCTGTATCCTGGCAACCAATGTCTGCTGGTGCCAATGGCCCTCAGGTGAGGCCTATATGCCATCTGTGACAAGGGTTCTGTACCCTGGCAACCAATGTCAGCTGCTGCTGCCAATGGCCCCCAGGACTATATGACATCTGTGCCAAGGGTTCTGTACCCTAGCAACCCACTATCTGCTGGTGCCAATGGCCCCCAGGCCTTCATGCTGTCTGTGCCAAGGGTTCTGTACCCTGGCAATCCACTGTCGTCTGTTGCTGGGGCAATGGTCCCCACGCCTATATGTTGTCTGTGCCAGCCAAGGGGTGTTTACCCGGGAAACTCGATGGCTGCTGCTGCTCCCAATCATGCCATGCAGTCTGTCTGCCCGCCCAGACTGCCAAGCTCAAAGCTTGCCTGATTGCCTTTCATGCTACACTGCCTGCCTGCCCACCCAGGTTGCCATTACCAGCTCAAAGCTTGCCTCAGCCCACCTGTCTGTCTGCCTCTCATGCCAAGCTGACGTAATTGCCTGCCTGCCCACCCAGATTGCCAAGCTCAAATCCTGCCTGAATGCCACTCATGCCACACTTCCTGCCTGCCCCGGAAACCCATGTTTGCTGTTGCCAAAGACCCCCACCCCCTAGGCCTATATGCTGTCTGTGCAAAGTGTTCTGTACCCTGGCAACCTGCTGCTGCCAAAGGCCCCTACCCACTGTGCCCATGCAAATGCTGTCTGTGCAAAGGGTTCTGTATCCTGGCACCCAGCAATCCCCTGTCTAACCACCAGCACCCACCACCCGCTGCCAAGGAGCCTGTCTCTCTTTCTCTCTGGCACACCCACACAGACACAAGCCCTGTCCCTCCTTGGGGGCAGTCTGCAAGCTGAGACCCTGCTGCTGCCTGGCACATCTTTGGGTTAATACCTTAACTATGCTACATATGGAGCCAGCCAGATACTGCTGGTAGGGATCTACAAGCTCTATAAGATTCTGCCACCTGCCTTCCAGAACTTCAGCACGTAGGGATAAAAGATTGACAAGGTAAAACAAAGCTCGTAACAACAAATATAACAACTTTAATTAAAACTATTTACAACAACAACAAAACAACAACAACATTATGAAACCAAAAGCAAAAAAATTAAAGGAAACGTATAGAGGAAAAACTATTAGTCTCTGGGCCTGTCCCCCTGGACTTGAGGGAAAGGCAGAAGGCATTGGGGTGCAGCACAGTACTGAGGCGCAGCCACCCGGTCCTCTTCTATCTCATAGCTGTGGGCCACGGCAAACTCTACAGCCCCTTCCATGTCCCTATGCCACCTGAAGACCGCCTGGTGGTACAGTTCCAGGCGTTCCATCTCGGCGGAGACGTACTGGGCATACGCCTCCACTTTCTTTTTCTCCACCTTGAGCACCTGGAACTGTTTCATCAGGTGGTTCTCCAGGCAGCAGACGCCCTTCATCATTTGGCGGCCAGGCCTCTCACGTTCATCCCGAAAGGCCTTGGCCACAGGAGAGTGTCTGGGGGAGTCCACATCAGGGCTGGAGGAGGGGGAAGGGCTTACATGCCGGCACTTCCAAGTTGTCTTCCACCCCTTCTTCTGGCACTAAGGCTGAGACTCCACAGCCATGCCAGAGTCCTTCCGCCTCACCTTCAGGCCGTGGAGCTTTTCAATATGGGCAATGAGCCCCGATGTGGTCCCCTCTTTCTGTCTTCTGATTCTTTTGCCACAGGTCTAAAAAGCATAAAAAAGATAGGAACATAAGAAGTGCCATACTGTGTCAGACCAATGGATTGTCAAGTCCTGTCTGCATTCTGTCTCCACAAGTGGGTGGGTGGCCAATCTCTCTCTGCAGGGGACTTCCATTCCTCACAGGTCATAGGGAAATCCATTACCTGTTGTTCCAGTCCCCGTGCCTTACCTTGCATATGGAGATTCCATCACCCATCTCATAAAACCTCCAAACATCCAACCTTCTCTGCCCAATGTCTGGGTGTCACTGGCAACCTCTGCCTAGGGTTTCTCCTTGGTCTGGCACCAGTGCTGGGGTCAGCATCCGATTCGTCTCTGAAATGGGAACACGTTAAGAACACCAAAGTAATATCATGCATTTATGATGATGCCTGTAGTCCTCCCTCCTTGGGGTGCTAGGGATGGCAACAGGAGACATGACCCTGGCTGGCATGTGCAAACCCTGCCCTCCTTGGCGTGCTAGGGGATGCTAGGGAATGGGATGGCAAATGGAGAGACCTTGGCTGGCACATGCAAATCCTGCCCTTCTTTGGGTGCTGCGGAGAGATGACATCTTTGCTGGCATGTGCAAATCCTGCCCTCCTTGGGGTGCTAGTAGTGATGGCAACTTGAAGTACCCTTGCTGGCACATGCAAATCCTGCCCTCCTTGGGGTGATAGGGGATGCTAGGGATTGCAACTAGAAAGGCCCTGGCTGGCATGTGCAAATCCTGCCCTTATTTGGGGGTGCGTAGGGAATGGGATGGCAACTGAAGAGTGGAGACCCTTGCTAGCCTGGCACACGTTTGGATGGTGGTGCTTCTCATGCTCATGCCTGACTGCTGGAAGAGCCCCACACACTACAGTACCCTCTCTCTCTGTGGCAGATGTCAGCTGCTACCTGCTGATGCCCACTGTTTGTGCCTGACTGATGCCCACTACCCACCCGCACACCAGTGAGCTCAATCTAACAGGTAGAGCCTTTCTTATCCTCAAAGTAAAAAAAAAGTTTACAACTCTGGTAGCACCTCCTGTGCCCGCCGCTTGCTCCTCATCTGAGGAGCCGGCCACCACCACCGACGGTCCAGGGGCTGGGCCAGCAACTGCTTCCTACTTCTCCTCCTCCTCCACCACCACCAACACCGGCTCCAGGAGTCCAAGTCGGCCGCCAGCCAGGGAATCAAGACAACAGTCTTCTTCATTATTATTTTTTTCAAAAAAGCTCACTCATACACAGACAACAACACACAGTCACCCACCAACATTCACCAACCAAAACAACACAGCCAAACCAAACACAAACAGCCAAAACACATGAAACCAAACAGCCAGCCACAAACACACACTCTCTCACCACAGAGCTCCACATGCACTTGAATTTTCGGTTTCCGGCATGATCACATGCTCTCGCGTAACTTTTTCCAAATGCCCGAACCAAACTGAACATGACCGAATCGAACGGCCGAACCTGAACTTGTCAAACTAACCGAACAACCAACCGAACACCTGAACTGAACCGGACTGAACCGAACAACCGAACACGAACCGTGATCCCCTATTTTCCATCCCTGTTTTATGGTTTTCTGTCCTGATTTACTGATTGGTAACTAGAAAATGGTTAAATTGGTAATGGAAATTGCTGGGTTTTTTGCTTGGTAATTGGGTAGCCTGTGGATTATCCAACAGGGTACTTTAAAAAAATGCAGGTATAACATTAGGTCGCAGTTTTAGCTCTAGTCTTGTTGCAAGAGATAATCTTTGCTGTTCTCTGCAGAACTCTAGCAGACTTTCCTTTCCTGCTCAGTTATCACCACTCACTCTCTGGGAGTCTACTGTAGTCACGGATGGACCCGGTTGTAGTCAGATTGGTGGGACAATACTAGGATTAACTCTAAGCATGGCCAGTCCATACGGGTTTACAATTTGTCTACATTTTTATAGTAACAATAACAACAATAATGACCATTTTTATTTATGTTATTAAAAACATAAAAGATAACAAAAAAATGAAAATATTTTCTTTTATGCCATTTTAAAAATGTTTTTCTAGGTAGCCTGGCACATGGCTCAGGCTACAAACAACAGATGCAAGGAAGAAGGGGGAGTGAGAACCCAAAATGGCCACCTAAGATTGACATCTCTGCTGGCTGATTGGTAGCTCAGACAGGTCACAGACCCTTGCAAAAGACATAAGAGTTTGGTCTTTGCTTGTCAGAGTCAACATGTAGGGAGGTGCAGTAGGGATAATTTTTGCTGAGTTTGTAATCTGAATCATTTTTTTCATTTCATTTTTATTTTGTTTTATGTTTAAAATTTCATTTTCCATTCATTTCAATGGGCATTCACTTGCATCGCTTCTCTCTCTCTCTCTCTCTCTCTCTCTCTCTCTCTCATTGAGGCAGGCAGCAGAAGTACTGTGAGGACATTCTAATTGGTGGCTCCAATGCTTAAGGGTATTTTCAGACTTTACAAGATCACAGTCAATTTCTCTGCGGGGCCAAAGCACCCTGAACATCTGTTTGGCAGCTGCCAGATGTTCACCACGGCCAATTCCCACATGGGGTTAATTTCAACCATGCTTCTGGGGCTCCCCGCCGGACAATCCCCGAAAGCATGGTCAAAGAGATCCCCGGAAGGAAGCAATAAAAAGTAATGTCTGGCCGGCGATCACGGCCCGAAATCCCCAGCGGGATTCCGGGCCATGGTCAAAGCGGCTGGGCGCTGCGGCCGCATTGGCCGCGGAATCTGCCTGTCTCCCCAGAGGGTGGGCGGCGGGGGAGCATGGGGAGGCAGAGCCATGCGGCCACACATTGCGCCACATGGCCCCGCCCCTCCCTGATTCCCCACCGGGATCAGCTGGCATGTCTATTTGGGCCATTTTTTTACCACGGGGGGTGGTTATTTCATTCACCCCCACCGGGGATTCACTGGGACAAATCGGGAGAGCGTAACATCTGAAATCACCCTAACTCACCCCATCCATTAGAAAAGTGAATAGCGGGCATAAGAAAGAGAGAGAATGGCAGGAACGGCTACTGCAGCAGACTAGCAGTCTCTTGAGTGAAAAAATAGTGGGTTTGGTGTGTGTGGGGGGGGGCATACATGTCAGATTTTAAAACAGAGGAGCAATAGACTGCTGAATGATTTATTTTATTTTTTATTTATCAGTTTCTACCCCGCCCCTCCTGCCACGCAGCTCGGGGTGGCTCACAACATTAAAACATACAATAAAATTTAAAAAAAATTGTATTCACAATCATGATGCTCTGAACCCAGCAGCAATCAAACAAAGCACCTGCAGTGCAGCCTATGGGTTTCAGAGTGCCCTCCCCACAGTGTTCCTGTTTGGCTACTCCAAGTTCTGGCAGAACTAAATGAATCCCTAATATAGGAATTGTCTGTGTGTCAGTGTATGTCTCAAGTGCTGTGTGATATCTTCATGATCCCAACTGGCTGATAGAGATGGTAATCATGCTCTCTCCATTCCCTCCCTTTACCCCTTCCCCATGCCTTGAATTGACACGCTGGGTGGTTTCAGACGTTACGTTTTTGGCATCCACCACAGTTAACCTCAGTCAAATGCGGGCAATGGTGAAAGAGCCATGCACATTTGTTGGCCCACATCCAGATGTTCACCACAGTCAAACACAGGCCGGGATGAACCTAACCACACTTCGTGAGGTCGGGGCAGGAGGAGATCGAGAAGTGTGGTGAATGCTCACCACGGCAGGGGTGAATGAAAAGTAACGTCTGAAGGGAAAACTGGCCATGGTGGAAGGAAATGACCACAGGCTGTGGTGATGGCACGCAGCGTTGCTGCTAGGCAACCAACAACAAGTGGCACACGGAGAGAGAATTAAAGGGCAGGCAGCAGTAGGGGAATGTGGCGGAGCAGGCGATGGACAGGAGGGTGGAGGAAACTGAGTGGAGGATGGAGTGAGAGGGCGAGGAGGAGGTCCAGCAGCAGCAGCAGCAGCAGGAGGAGGAACCCAGCCCAGTGGGGACACCCAGCAGCACACGAGGCCACCCCGGAAGAAGGTAGGTGGTGCAGCCGGGAGTGGGTGGGTCGGAGCCAGGGAGAGGAGGGGCACAGGAAGGAGGGTGGGAGGGACCACAGCCACCAGGAGCCTAACCAGCAGCCCCTATTATCCCCCAAACAGAAAAGCAAGAGGGCACGTGCCCCAGAGGAAGCCGAGGCTGGAGGGAGTCAGGGCCAGGTGGCAGTAGCCGTGGAGGAGGAGGAGGCAGCGGAGAGGCCAGAACCCAGGTGGCGGTACCACAGGGGGGTCAATGGGGGCTCCAGGAGACACATGACCTCATTGCCATCTGGGTGACACATGAGATGCAGGGCGAGCTGGCAGTCAATGCCAGGAATGAACAGGTGTTCACCCAGATAGCCACGGAGATGGGGGAGGCTGGATACGACAGAACACCCACACAGTGCTGGATGAAAATGAAAGAACTGAAAATGGGTTTCAAAGACACCATGGACAACAACTGGCACTCTGGATGGGTGACACGTGCCCCCCCACATGGAAGCGCTGATCCGGATGCTGCACCACAAGGGCTCCATAGTGGCCCGGCACCCGGTAGGAGGGGGCACCCGGGAGGAGTGGTTTGTGGTGGAGGAGCCCCCCCTTGCAGCCAGAGATCCCCAAGCAAGCCCCAGAACATGGCACCGACACCACCGAGCAGATGCCAGTGACCTCGGGCACATGCGGTTGACACACACCCAGCCCAACCTCCGGCGAGGCCACACACGGCCCAACGAACTCCAAGGAGGGGGAGTGGGACGAGGAGACAGTCACCCTGACCCTCACGGCTTGCTGATCCGGAGACCAGGCAGACACCAGTCCCAGCAACTGCCCAGCCTCGGAGGGAACGGACACCGAGGGAGCATGTAAGGACAGGGCAGGGCACATGCATGGACTCCAATGGGAGGGGGGGAAAGGCGGTGGACGGGGATGGCAGCTGTCCATCCCCCACAGCCCCAGAGGCAGGGATGGGGCATGGGCAGAGGGAGAGGCACAGGAGGCAGGGGGTACCCATGCCAGGGGGGAGGAGCACACAGAGCATGGAAAGGGGAGGGGGACTGGGGAACGCCACCCCACATGATGAACTCACCCCTATATTGCTCCACAGAGCCACATTGAGCACGGGAGGGCCGTGGCCAGGGGTCACCGGTTCCGCTGGCCCAGAGGATGCGGGAGCACCGAGTGTGGGTGTGCAGGCAGAGGGAGGACCTCGTGCAGGAGCTAGTGGCAACCAGCCAAACGGAGATGGAGGAGATGCTGGCGACTGTCAACCGGCTGGAGGAGGGAACAATGAGGGCACTGCAACAGGTGGAGGGGAAGGACCAGGCGCTGGTGGTGGAGATGAGGAAGGACCGGCGGCTGCTGAGGCGGGACATGAACCGCCAACTGGAGGTACTCCAGGCCCACTCAAACCAGCAGGACCGCCGGGCCATGGAGCAAGGCCGGAAACTGGACTGCTCCCTCAAGCAGGACACATCCCTCCTCCTGCAGGCAGGGGCCATGAGTGCCTTCATCATGGTAGCAGCCCCGCCAGGTGCCATGCCAGCACCCCGATACATGCCCCCTCCACCCCCACCGGCCACAACACAGGCCCTGCCAGTGCTGCAACCCCTGCCACCCCAACAGCATCAAGGACCATGGATCCGGGGACCCATTCCCCCACATCAGAGATGCCAGCAGTCGTTCTGCCAGGCCCTGAGCAGGTGGCACAGGGGGGGAGGGGCAGGGGCCCCTCAAGGGCTATGGACAGGGGGAAGAGGCAGACCTCCCAGCCCAGGCGGCTGACAGAGCCTCCTCCTCCACCTCAGATGAGGGGGGGTTGGTAGTCTCGGTCATTCCGGTTGGCATGGGGAGGAGGCGACCAAGGGGCACCAGGGGAAGGGGGTGGGTCAGGGCAGCACAGGGGATTGGGCAGGAATGGGGGAGCACAATAAACTGTCGGTGGCACAACTAAACCTGTCTGAATGCTTTATTCCATGCAGGTACAGGGCTACAGCAGCAACAGTGTGGCTGCGGTCACGGTGCAGGTCCGGGTGGGAGGGTCCAGGTGACAGGGGCCTCAGGGATGGGCCAGGCACGTGACATGACGAGCCAGCACTGCCCTGATGCACTTGGCATACCAGTACTCGCGGGGGTTGGGCACGTCAACATACAGCGGTACCGGGTCAGGCAGACGGCGTGAGGGGGGTTCTCCAGAGTGGCCCCATTGGACTCGCATATGTTGTGGAGGACACATCAGGCTCCAATGACAAGGGAGGAGGTCTCCACCGTATACTGCAGCCAGCCGGCTAGACATTGCTAACGCTGCTTGAGGGCACCGAAGGAACTCTCGACCATGGTGTGAGCTGTGCTGAGGCAGGTGTTGTACCGCTGCTGAGCTGGGGTGACGGGCACTGGGAAAGCCTTCATCAGTCATCACTTCAGGGGATATGCCGGGGTGTCAATGATGCATGGGGGCATCATCACCCCCTCTATCCGGGTCATTCGCATGTCTGCGAAGTCCCCCATGTACATGCGGGCAAACAGCGGGGAGATGGTGAGGATGCGTGCATCGTGGCTGCGGCCCGAGTGCCCAGTGAATATGTCCTTGAAGCACCCCCGGTGGTCCACCAGGCCCTGGAGCTGTGACCAATGGTACCCGTGCCGGTTTATGTACTTGGCCGCATCGTCGTCCGGAGGTCGCAGGATCGCTATATGAGTGCCATCGATTGCCCCCAGGCAATTGGGGAAGTCCAGGTCCCAGAAACCCGCCATAACGGTGTCCTGATCAACCAGCTGGATAACTCGCTCCATGAGCACCCCCTCCACTGCCTCACAGAAGTCCTGCCACTGTTGTGAGCCTCACCCCAAAGTGTTGGGAAATGGACCAGCAGGAGTCCAGGGTGGCCAAGGCCCACACAGTGATGGCGAACCGCTGTGGCACGGGAATGGGGTCTCTCCTATTGGTCCTGAGGGGCATGAGCCACACCCGCAGCTGCTCTGCCAGGCGCATGAGGATGCACCTGTCCACTCGGAAGTGTCTAACCCAGGTGACATCATCCCACCATGCCAGCACCCTCTGCCACCACTGATGAGCCTTCAGCATGGCCTACGTGCACCTCTTGATGGGCATGGCTAGCTGCAGCGCTAGGTACCTGGCAGCCCTCTCCCACATGCTCCTGGACAGCAGACCCCTGCTGCCAGCCGGTAGGTTGCTGACTCCTAGCAGCTGCCTGCTGTAGGCCAGTTTGAGCTGCCGTGCTGTCCCCAGGGCTAGGAGCCGTCTGGCCCTGTTAGCTGTGTGATGAGTGTGCGCCTCCACCCTAGCAATGTATCACTGCTCTGCGTGAATCCCGTCCAGCTCCTCTGTGATGACCCTCAGCAGTGCCAAGTGCTCCCGGAACCATTCTGCAACCGCCTGTAGCAGAGCTACGCGAGCTCCCAGCTGGACGCGATCCATCCCTGTGGGTGTGGCTGCTCTGTTGGTCAGGGTCGCAGCTGGGGAACCGTGCGCTCACTTCTGCCCCTGATCACGCACCTGTGCCACATATGTGCACGCTTCCCCTCCCTCATGGGCCTATGGGTGAGCACCGGTGGCCGCACACCCCCTGTCTGTTAGGCTATCAGTCCAGGAGCTCCATCCCCTGCATGGGGTGTCAGCCGGTGGTGGTGATGGCGATGGGTGGTGTGTGTGTGACCCCGGTGCCTTGTGGGGCTTCCATCACGGTTCTCGCCACCATATCATGTATTTTGGGTTCCCCCGGGCCGTGTTCTCTCCGGTTGGCCCCGGGCGGTGGTGCCGCCCCTGTCACGTCTGTTGGGGCCACGCGTCTCACCACGGCCCGCGGTGATGCCATTCACACTGGGGTGGGATTCACTGTGATGAATTTCAGCGCGTAATGTCTGAACTCACCCACTGTTTGTTTTGCCTGACATGGCTTCACTGCAGGCACTATCAGGCAAAACATAAGTTTCCTAATGAAATGTCATTGTTTTTTAAAAAAAATTGTTTATGTTCTTTGTTTACCTTAAAAAAATTACAAACTTTCCTTTGAGTTAAACAGAAAACATAAACGAAATGCCCACTCCTATCAAAGCATGGCAGTGGTACTGTAGAGATGGCCACTGCATGGAAATCTTGGAGGAAGCCAATTCGGTTCCTCACAACTATGTAGTAATTAATTATTATTATTATTATTAGACATTTATATAGTGCCAGTCATGTGACCTGGTGCTGTACAGAACACAGAACTAGACGCGGTCCCTGCCTGTGGCTTACAATCTAGCTTCCCTCTCTTCTGCTGAAAATGCATTCCCACAACAGTAGGAGCAAGATACTACTTTCTCATTCTCCGTGCTTGTGAGAACAGACACAGAGATAACACTTTGGTGCTCGCTCTGGTATCACAACCCCTGACTTCTTAACAGTAGGAGGTGTTCAACAGTGGATCAAATTGCCTAGGGAGACAGTGGGCTCTCCACTGGAGGGTTTCAAACAGAGGCTGGATGGCCATGTGTCAGAGATGCTGTAGCTGAAGATTTCTGGGATTAAGCAGGACGCTGGACTAGATTAGCTCCTTCCAAGGCTATGATTCTGTGAGTCATAGAATTTGATCATGAGGCCATGGCGACTTTTAAATGTACGGCGGGCACTCACGGTGTGAAATCACGTGGTGTGAAAAACCCCGCGGACAGGATTTAGATGAGATTTCTAATGCACAACCAGTGATAATGCGAGAGAAGTCTCGTCTAAACCCCGACCGCGGGATTTTTACACACCATGGGATTTCACACTGCAAGTGCCCCGTACACGACTAAAAGCAGCCCATGTCACCACTCACCCACAGGTGGGGCTGAAACAAAATATCACTGCAAATGCTATTTCTATTGGAAACAGACCATTCTCCACCTTCCGTGTGATATGAAATCATACAACTTTCTTGGTGCCCCCACAGCAGTTGGGGGAAGGAGCTGCTGGGAGTAGGAGGGTGCTGGTGCATTCCCTAGCCCTAATTGGTTCACCTCCTGTGTTTTCAGGTACTTATACAGAGGCTGGGGCCCTGTGGGCATGCCCCCGCAGCAGTTGGGGGAAGGAGCTATTGGAAGTAGGAGGGTGCTGGTGCGTTCCCTAGCCCTGATTGGTTTGCCTCCTGTGTTTTCAGGTACTTATACAGAGGCTGGGGCCCTGCGGGCGTGCCCCCGCAGCAGTTGGGGGAAGGAACTGCTGGGAGTAGGAGGGTGCTGGTGCGTTCCCTAGCCCTGATTGGTTCGCCTCCTGTGTTTTCAGGTGCTTATACAGAGGCTGGGGCCCTGCGGGCGACAGCCGAAGGGTGACAGCCAAAGGGTGTCGCCCGTTGGTGGGACCGTTCGTGGGACCGTCCGTGGGCATGGGTGCTCCTTCCTTGATAAGTGGGTAGAGGCAGGGTCGGACGTTAACCAGAGGATCCAGAGGAGGCCCCTCCTGGAAACCGCCACCACCATTGCCCTACCTGCGGGAGTACGGTCCAGACAATCTCCCTGAGGGAATGGAGCTACATATACCTTTCCACCAGCTGGGGGGGCCGCCCAACTATGTCCAGGAAGCGCCCGCGAGCGGGATTGCAGCGGCCTATTAATCAACACTCTCCCAAACAGAAGAAATTGGACTCCTTCTTTGCCAGCAAGTGTGGTAAGGAGGTGGACAAGGAAGAGGGTATGATTGGCTATTCTTCAGAGGGTTCTTTGTCACCGTGTCGTCAGCAGGCGAGCTCTCCTCAGCCTGAAGAGGGCCTTGGTCCGGAAACTGTCCCCCCTCCCCTGGTGTATCACTGCTCTGAAGAGGGGCGATCGGAACTGGCTCCCGGGCAAGCGGTGTCTTTGGACATTTATACTCTTATTTATAAGTTGCTTGGGGATCAATGTCTGCTCATTACGGATTTGGCCAGGAAACTCTTCATTCACCTTGAAGAGATAAGGAGCAGTTTGGCTTCCCAGGGGGAAAATTTGAAATCACTTATAGATCATTTCAAGTCTTTTCTGGCTGAAAAGGAGGTTCATGTAACTAAGGGTAGAGTACAGGGGGACGAGGACCCTGAGCAAGAGAGTGGAGGAAGGTCCCAGGTTCGGGCCCGTGGGATAAGGAGCCCTTTAGACCTCCCCTCTGCCCCTTTATTGGTCAGTCCAAATGCTATTTCCTTTGTGATCTATCCCCTTCGCAATGGTTTTTTTCCTGGGTGGTTTTCTAAGTCAGCTGTCCAATGCCATCTTTCATCTATATTGACTCATAATTTCCCATATAGTCAGATAGGGGAATTGCATATTTTGACGCCATCTGGGGATTTTCAAAGAGCAGTAGTTTTTTTCACGTCCCCCCAGATAAGAGATTATCTTCTATCTAAATCGGATTTATTTGCCTCCTGGGGGGTAATCATGGGGGAAGTTTTTGCGGATACAACACTCCGCCCCCTTGGGGCTACCCCTGGTGTTGGAACGTCGGTAGGGATCAAGCCCACCTCTAATAAGACCCCCTTAGGGAGCCATCAGGAGGGTAGGGCCAATAGTGCTCCTACTCCACCCATTGCACCAATAAACACTAGGCTGCTTCAGATTGCAATGCCCCTGGCACAGTCCCCGTCCCTTACTCAAGCAGTCCCGTTTCCTCCTTCACAGGATAGCCAGTTGACTTTCCTTCAGCCCCCGCTCATGGAAACAGACTCCATGGACTTTGTTGCTTCATTTTTTTCTGACCTAGCCAGCCTGGGAAATTTCTGTGGGAAGGGGGTGGGTCAGGGACCGGTTTCTTCTCCCAGCTCATCTGTGCCAGTAGTACAGGGGGACAAGGGTGTGATGTGCTCCCAAGCAATTGTTTCTGATGTCAACCATGTACAAGTCGAGGTTTTAGCTGATTTGGGCTCGATAGAAGCCTGATACAGGCAGTGCCACAAATTTGACCCTATAAAGATATGCTCCTGGAATGTCGCTGACTGGACCAGCCAATCCAGGACTTCAGAGGTAATAGCCTGTCTTAGCACTTTCCATGTTATAGCCCTTCAGGAAACTTGGGCCACTGCACAGCCTTCTTTTGCTTCCTATATGGTATACTAAGTGCCAGCTATTAGAGATTGTTACAGGGGATGTCCTTGTGGGGGCCTTATTGGTTTCATTGCTCAATTCCTCCAAAAGGACATTGTTGTGGTTCTTCCAAAGCCGCCAAACTTGCTCCTAGTAGTTCTGAATCTAAGAGGGATCCTTTTTATCTTGCTTATTGCTTATATCCCGCCTGCCAATGCCAGATATTATAATACCAGATACTGGGCTCAAATCAGGGAGACACTGGAGGAAGCAGCTCATAATTACCCATCGGCTAGGATTATATTAGTGGGGGACTTTAATGCCTGGATGGGCCCCTGGGACGAGGCCCTGGCCCCCTACGACTGTAGTGTTCAGGACACCAATTCTTTGGGACCCAGGTATTCTAAGGACACGATTATTAATACCTCGGGTCTTATTCTCTTCAAACTACTGACAGAGGTAGCCTTGGTTATTCTAAATGGAGCTGGTTTTGGTGATTACCCAGGAGAATTCACTTACCTTGGCCCAACGGGATCTAGTGTTGGAGATTACATAGCAGTTTCCCCTGATGTAATTCCAATCATTAGGCATTTTTCCGTTGGAACTTGCCAAGGGAGTGAACATCTACCACTGACCCTGGAACTTGCCCTTTGTAATCCTGGTCCTGTTTTATCATCTTCTACCAAGCTGTCCAGTGGTGCCCGCCACGTCTCGATAAAATTGGACGAGGCAAGGCTAGACCAGGTCAGGACCTTTTTAATGGCAGCTGGGCAGGATTTTGGAAATAAGCTAGATATGGGGGAAGGTAATCAGTCCATCATTGTTGATCAATTCTCCCAGTTGATGGGGGAACTGACCTCTTTCCTGCATGGCCAGATTCTAGAGAGAGGTCAAACTAGCAGTATTCTTTTTCATTCTAAAGCCTGGTACGATCAGGAGTGCCGGACCCTTAGGTTACAGTTGGTATCACTGTACAAGGAATATAGGGGGACGGGGGCAGGAGTATTGCCAAAACAGTACTTCACGGTTAGGAAGCAGTATAAGAAAATGCTTCGATCCAAGAAAATTTCTTATTGGGACAACTACTGGACCAAAATATTGACCGCAGTCTCTACAAATGACAGTAGGGTTTTTTGGAACTTCGTAAATAGACACTGTAAGGCTAGGGTCGGTCGAGAGCTTGTAACTGTCCCCGATGAGCTTTGGGTTGCCCACTTTCGTGGACTTTATGCTGGAGTACAGGCATCCTCTGAACCCTCCTCTGTCCCCCTGGAACAAATTACTGCTCCCCTTTGGCCCCCGGTTTTGGTTATGGAAGTAGTGGAGATCGTTCGATCATTTAAAAAGGGTAAGGCACCGGGTCCTGATCTTGTTTCCATAGAGCTGATAAAACATACCCTTGATTGGTGGGCCCCTAGGTTGGCCGTTCTCTTTACGACCATTAACAACACAGGCAGGTTTCCACCTATCTGGAGTAAAGCAGTGGTGGTGCCGATTTTCAAAAAGGGGGATCGGGCCTCCCCAGCTAACTATAGGCCCATTAGTCTTTTGTGTATAATCTTTAAAATCTATGGTAAATGGTTGCTTACCAAGCTTAGTGCCTGGATAACCCAAAATAATATTCTATTCCCGGAGCAAGCGGGGTTCCACCGGGGACGCTCCACTGTGGAGCATTGCCTGATTCTACTCCACCTTATGGAGAAAATTAGGGCAAGAAATGGAAGGCTCTATGTGGCATTTTTGGACCTCCGAGCAGCCTTTGACTTAGTCAATAGGCCGCTATTGTGGGAAAGGTTAGCCTCTATGGGTATGGAAGCGTGACTACTTAGGTTACTGCGCTCCCTACATGATAATACTTCAGTTGCAGTGAAAACAGATTTGGCTGGTCATCTTACGGAAGATATCCCAACCTTTACTGGTGTTAGGCAGAGCTGTGTCCTCGCTCCCATTCTTTTTATTTTATTTATTAATGAAGTTGTGCCCTTGCTAGCTGAGTCATCTTTTCACCCTCCCAAATTACTGGGCATTCAGTCAGTTCTCTGCTTTATGCGGACGACATAGCAATCTTGTCTCAAACCAAGGTTGGGTTAAGGTGACAGCTTCAGTGTTTCTCCGACTTTTGTACCCAGAGCAAACTGGTGATAAATTATGAGAAATCCCATGTTTTAGTTTTCTCGCGTTCATGGCAGGTTTTCCAGTGGAAGGTGGGCAAGCAGAAAATTAGGCAAGTCAGTTCGTACTGATATTTGGGTATTCTTTTTCAGGCAGCAGGGACCTGGAAGATCCATGCGGACAGTGCACTGGCGGTGGCTAGGGGCACTGTGTTTTCGCTTTCTAGGCTTTTTGCTCACTCTGGGAAATGTGCAATTTTTCCCGCGATCAAAATCCTAAATACAAAGGTGCGTGCCCAGGTGTTATATGGGGCTGAAGTTTGGATTCCCCTTGTTCCTGCTTGGGTGGGAAAACTTAACAGTCTCCAGGCATGCTTTCTCCAAAGGCTCCTCAACATCCCTAAGGGTACCTCCTTTGCTGCAATTAGGGCCGAGTTGGGTCAACAACGCTGGTCTGTGGAAGCTTGGGCCCTTGTCTTAAAGTTTTGGTCCAAGCTTTACTTCTCGCAGAAAAAAGGGTTGATTGCGTTCTGGAAGGAAGATTCCTACAGGAGCCCTTGGCAACGGGCAGTAGAGTTGCTGCTTTGTAAATTAGGATTTTCTCCTGTGTTCTGGGTTGGGAATGACCTGGGAACTATTGTGGCTACTATACAAAGAAGGCTGCAGGATCAGAACTTGCATGAGGAGACAGCCCAAATTAGAACCTCGGAGCATATGGCTGGTTACCTTCCCCTTATTAGATCTCCTCCCGGGATGGCAGACTATCTATCATCAGCTATCTCGGTTAGGGGGAAGTACCTGTTTCTTTGCGCAAGGCTTAACGCCTTGCCCACAGCCGTATTTGAGGGGCGGCTGAGGGCCAGACCATTCGCCGAGCGTCTCTGCCCCTTTGATGGGCAGTGTGTGGAGACAGTCCATCATGTATTATTTGACTGCCACCTATACAATGCCATTCGCTTGGAGTTTCTCACCCACTTTCTACAAAGGTTCCCGAGGAGAACTGAGTGGAACCTTCAGTGTTTGGCCATGGCTGATGTGGACCACTCAATTACAAGTGCTGTGGCCCAGTATTTGATACTTGCATTTAATTTACGTAGTTTGTTTTTAAATTTTAGACAGCCCACTTAAGGAGGGTAAGTTTGTGGTACTGGTTTGAAATACACTTGTTTGCTACACTTGTTGGACAAGTTTTAGCAGTGGATTATGGTTCGGTGTAGGTTGTGTATATTTTTGTTTTGTGTATTTTGTGTTTTATGTCTCATCTTTTTGTACGATATTGGCTTAGGCCGCAAATAAACTTTATACATTATACAACTTTCTCACTGCTTTTGCCGTTCTGTGCATTTCCACTCTGTTGCTATTTTATGATCAGGAATGCCTTTTTTGCTGTTTTAAATTAAAAATGAATTATTCTTTTTTAAATAAATCACTCTGCATGTGCATAATGGTGGCTGCTGGGCCATTCTTCACATTGTCTGCCCTTTTCTAAAATGGTACTGAAGTTGCCATCACCATTTTGGAAAAGGGCACGCATTTTCAGGATGGTCCCATTGGCCATTTTGTGTATGCACGGTGATCTGTTTTAATTTAATTTTTTATTTTAAAAACAAAAACGGATGAAAGCCAACGACAGACATTTACTTATTCATCCACTTTCATAATATTCATTAGGAAAACAAATCGGATTCCATTCATTTTTTTACATAATAGAAAACGTTACAGATGCAAACCACTAGGATTTTCCAGTGGTACAGTAAAAATCCCAATTTAGTCTTACCCACAGGATATGAGTGAGTCTCTTACAAACCAGCTGTGGAGTTTGGTTCTATAGCTCAATCGGAAAAGACATTCATATATATATATTTAGCTCCCCGTGATATCTAGTTCAGTCTCTGGTGTGTTCATACAGAGAATATTACATTATACCCTAAAGCAGATTTTTTTTCTTATTATTATTTTTCTCCCTCTCAGAAATCTGGAATATTTCATCAGAATGGGGCATTTCTCACAAATGTTTTTGATTGATAAAAATGTTAATTTTCATATAAATTACTTTTAAGCTGAAAAACTTCATCCAGCAGTAGCAATGCTCCCCATCCCCACCCTCCTCCAGAATATTAGTTTCAACATAATGGAGTTTTCCCTCTTTCCATTCCATTTTTTTTTTGGCCCTTGAACTAGCTAATATCACATCTATTTCAGTTTGACTTTTTCCCCCAGCAGACTCAGCTGCAGCTATTTTAACAGAGGGGAAGATTTGTGTTAAGCCTTTACATTAAATCAGGCATCCAACACTCGCAACATCCCTCATATCTACAGTAAACAATCTTCGGGGGATGCAGGGAAGGGAAGTTGCCGGTGGGTGAGTTTGTCATTGACTATATTATATTTCTACCTGATTCATCCATCTTGGCATGAATGATTTTGCTTCTCCTCCCCATCCTTTTCACTCTTTTTCAGCGTATGGGGTCTTGTCTGTTATTTAGGGGAAGATGTTATAGAACTGCCATTCAGACAAATATAACCATTCTTCAAAAATGTGAGCGGAAATATTGCCTTCATGATTTATTGTTTTGTTTGGGGGGTTTTGTGGGGGAAGGGATTGATCATGAAATTGCCACCAGTTCTCCTGTGTCCATGCAGGCACAACATGCACAGGCCTGGGGAGATCACCCCAGGTATGGCAAATTCTGCACCAAGCAAAGAGCTATGCTTGATGGTTCTTTCCCCCTCTATGGCCCTTTGCACACAGACACTTTAACACTGATAAAAAGGGTGTTACATTTTATTATACATGTTGCAGGGAACCCATAGAGCACACCTGCATCATGTATAATAAAATGTAACACCTGTTTTATCAGTGTTAGAGTGTCTGTGTGAAAAGGGCTTATGATTCCATGAACATGTTCTCCAATAACATATCAAGTTGTGAAACTCTCACCTCTCAATCTGAGGTTGCCATAAGAGTATAAGAACTGACTTATTGGGTCAGACCAATGGTCCATCTAACTCAGCATCCTGTCTCTGACAGTGGCCAATTTTGGTTGCTTCTGAGGACTTCACAGCAGGTCATGATGGAATGACCCATTTCCAGTTTTTCACTCCCAGCCCCAGTCAGCCAATGGTCTCATTCCCTAGCCAACTTGACCATTAGCTATTTATGGATCTAGTCCATCTAACCAAGCATCCCGTCTCTGATAGTGGCCAGTTCTGGTTGCTTCATAGACATTCATCACAACAGGTCATGGTTAGTGATGCAATGAGCACCCACAAAAATGGGGATTCCCGATTTCTGGTTCCCAAATCAACTTGACAACATCAGTTACCAATCAGTACCCAAGTGTGACCTGACTCAGGTAGCTGATGTCCTGGAATGTTGACTTCTGGTACCAACTTTTTTACTTCCATATAGATTTTTCAACTACCAACACCTATCGTTCAGGATCCTGAACGAATCCTGCACAAGCTCCTAGTCTTCACCTATAAAGCTCTTCACAACCTCGCTCCCCCCTACCTCTCTGCACTTATCGCTCTCCATACTCCAGCCCGCGCACTTCGCTCCTCCTCTGTCCCCTCTCTCACCCTTCCACGCCTTCCCTGCTCCCCTAAGCGCCTTCGTCCCTTCTCACTTGCTGCCCCCCATGCCTGGAACTCCCTCCCTGTCCACATCCGCCTTGCCCCCTCCCTTCATACCTTCAAATCTCTCCTTAAAACTCACCTCTTTCGCTCTGCTCTGTCTGACTCTTTATCCTGCTGAGCCACTATTCCTATACCTACGATCGGTTTACCCTTATCCTTGCAACATGGACCTGCCTGCTGTCATTCTCATCGTAACCAAGCCAAGTACGTGCACTTGAGACCTCGCATCTTCATGAATGTTAGACCCCTTGTCTCTCCCTCTGTTCCCCTTCCTAAGTCTCTCCCCCAGCTCCTGTCTCTCAGATTGTAAGCCCTAGGGGCAGGGACCGTGTCTATTTTATTACTTTGTAAAGTGCCAGGTACACTGCTGGTGCTATATAAATGTTTGTTAATAATAATAATATATCGGTTTTTAGTCCCGGAAAGTCAACTTACGAACCTGATTTTTTGACTTCTCATCCCAATTTTTAAAATTTCTGTTCCAGTCTTCCAGTTTTCCATCCCAATATATATTTATTTTTTTTAATTTATTTTTCAGATTTATACCCCGCCCCTCCTGCAACCAATAGGTATTCAGAAAATTGAAAAAAAAAAATCAGTAATGGAAAGTAATTACTTTTCCAGGTATCCGGGTACCAGATCAGTACCCAGGTAGCCCACTGTGTACTCAATGTAGTACTTGAAAATTTGGGTATAACTGGCAGGTACTAAATTAAGTACCTATTTCAGCTAAATATGGTGGAATGATCCATTTCCAGCTATACACTCCCAACTTCTGACAGCTTGATTATTCCTCTGACCAACTTGATTAATAGCCATTTATGGAGCTGTCCTCTAAAACCTTAACCAATCCATTTTGAACACATTTATTCTATTGGCTTTTAGACTATCCTCTGGCAATGAGTTCCACAGGCTAATTGTACATTTGTTTTAAATCTGCTGACAGTCAATTTTATAATCTGTCCATCAATCTTGCATTATTTTCAGAAAGGATTTATTTAAAAAATAAATAATAAAATGGTCTGTTTTTGTCTAGTCCCTGAGATTGTGTGCCTAAGACCTTTGCCAAGCACAATGATGGATTTATCACCAATGATGTCACAGAGATATCTGTGGAGCTCTCTACTCTCACCTGGTGCTCAGACATCTTGCTCCTAGCACTCTCAATTTCCATCTGTAGCTGTGTGCAGATGAAGGTAGGGGAGAAGAGCTGAAAGGGTTACCTAATTCAGTATCCATGGGTAATATCCACATTTTTGAATACTGTGTCGGGTATTTAATGATGACCCATTTACTGATAGGTTAGGGCTCTTCAGCTTGGAGAAGAGATGACTGAGAGGGGATACGATAGAAGTTATAAAATCTTGAGTAGTGTGGAACACATAAATGGGGAGTGGTTTTTTACCCTCTCTAAGAGTACTAGAGCAAGGGGACACTCTGTGAAATTAACTGGTTAGTAGATGAGAAAGTATTTTTTCACTCAGCGCACAATTAACTTGTGGAACTTGCTGCCAGAGAAAGTAGACACGACCAGTGGTGTACCTAGTTTTAAAAAGGGATTGGAGGATAGGTCCATTAATGGCTATTAGCCAAGTAGATTTTGGGAACAAAAGCTCTTACTGTTGGGAACTGGAACAACAGGAGATGGATTGTCGATTCTGACCTGTTGGGACTTCTCCCAAGAAAGAGATTGGCCACTGTCAGAAACGGGATGCTGGGCTCGATGGACCATTTGTCTGACCCATTATGGCACTACATATGTTCTACCACAACTCAGTCACAACAGCTAACAATTGAGTTCACACTGTGTCAGGCTGTGTCTGATTTCCTGTTCAGAGACTCAGCCTTTATGTCACGGCCTTATCCCAAATTGAGATTCACAGACCAGATCAACAAACATCTGGTTTTAGGTCTCTTTTTATTTGTTTCTTTTTAATTTGAAAGGGATTTTAAAATATTTTTTTCAAAAGAACCTTTTGCATTAATACTATCCTTCCCCACCGCCCTCCCACTTCTGTTCCTTCATATTATCCTCATTCCATGTAGAAAATGAGTGACTCCAAAAGCTTCAGTTGATCGATTTACCAAATACAGAAAAGGTCACTGGCTTCCCAGCTAGGGAAGAATAAATTTGGGAGCCATTTGCTTGTACAATGTGTTCTCAGAGTTTCAAAAGCATGACCTAAAGCCTGCTAGAGATTGCAGAGACTATTCCTGGACGACATCCTTAAGTCCACCAAACATTTTGATACCAAGAGTGGGTGGAAATACAAAATGAAAGGAAGGAAGATAAGTCAGTATAAAGAAGCTCAGCAGGGCAGTGCTGAGAACACTTTGTGTTAATGCACGGAAGACTGAATCTCTAGCCTGGATGAAAATGCTATGAGCCAAATCCTAAAGCTCATACCCTTTTCTATTCTTTGTTTACATGAAGCAAACTGGTCAATTTCACATGGCTAAGACTAATGTAAATGTACAGTGAACTGTAGGGGTGAAACAACCAGATACAATTGCTACTCATGGGCATTTCTCATTATGTCAAGTACCAGGACCAAGATCTTGTTGAGATCTCGATTTCAGTATGAGTTCTTGGCCAGAAATAATATAATAAATAAATAAATCATTCCACTTGTCAAAATGGCCTTTGCCCTTTATCAAAATTCACCCTTAATCTCCTCTTCTCTATCTACACCCTGTCCCTTGGCAAACTCATTGTCTCCCATGGCTTCCAATATCACCTCTATGCTGATGACACTCAACTCTATCTCTTCACCACCTCCCTATCCCCTTCTGTCCAAGCTCTCCTCATCAGCTGTCTCTCTGATATCTCCGCCTGGATGTCCCAACGTCAGCTCAAGCTCAACATGGCTAAGACTGAACTCCTTATCTTTCCTCCCGACCCTTCCTCTCCCTCTTATTTATTGCACGTATATGCCACCCCCTCATGCCAATGACATCTCGGGGTGGCTTCCAACAAAATAAAAAGAATTCTTAAACAATATAAAACCACAATAAAATATACAATTCCAATATTATTGAACAGATTTTAAAAACTCCCCCCATGGAAATTTAACCCACCCTCCCCTCCCCGCCTCTGAAGGCCTTGGAGAACAGTCATGTCTTGCAGGCCCGATGGAAGGCCAACAGACTCAGGGCCAATTGTGATTCCTCTTGGAGGGAGTTCCATAACTGTGGCCCTGCCACCGAGTACACCCTTTCCATTGTAGCCCCCCACTTTACGTGGAGGACCTTCAGGAAGGCACCCCCGGTGGACCAAAGGGGCTGTCCTGAGTTGCGGAGGGCGAGGCAGTCCCTGAGATATCCAGGTCCAAGACTATACAGGGCGTTAAAAATCAAAGTCAACATCTTGAATCTAGCTCGGTACATTACAGGCAACCAGTGCAGTCTGTGGAGCACCGGTGTTATGTGCTCTCGTCGGACCGTCCCTGTTAAGAGATGGGCTGCTGCCTTCTGCACTACCTGCAACCTCCAGGCCAGCGTCAAGGGAAGTCCCACATAGAGTTCATTACAGTAGTCCAGCCTTGAGGTGATGAAGGCATAGATCAGAGTGGCCAGGTCGGTTCTGAAGATGTATGGTCACAGTCTCCGCACAAGGGGCAACTGGCAGAAGGCCCCCCTCGCCACCACATCCACCTGTCAATCTAGGTGGAGATACATATCCAATAGTACCCCCAGACTCTGAACCTGCTGGGCCATGGAGGGGCGCACCCTCTTCACAAGGGGGGGCAATTCCTCCCCTGCTCAGCCTACCACCATCACCTCTGTCTTATCTGTATTGAGCTTCAGTCTGCTCTTCCATAACCATATCGCCACGGCCTCCAAATACTGGGATAGCACGGAGATGGCCGGGCCTGGGTCGGTTGAATAAGAGAGGTAAAGCTGGGTGTCATCAGGATATTGGTGGCAACGCACACCAAATCCTCTCATGATCTCCCCCAAGGACTGAATATATACATTAAACAATAAAGTAGACAAGACTGAACCTTGTGGAACGCCACAGTCTAGGGCCCGAGGGCTAGATGTTTCTGCCCCCAGAACAACCCGCTGGATCCTCCCCGAGAGAAATGACTGGAACCAGCCAAGAACGGTCCCATCCAGACACCCCAGGTCACGCAACCGTCTCAACAGCAGCCCATGGTCCACTGTATCAAACATGGCCAAGAGATCTAGCAGGACCAGTAACGTCGAACATCCTGTGTCCATCTCCCAGTGGAGATTGTCCACCAAGGCCACCAAGGCCGTCTCCATACCATAGCCGGGCTGAAACCCTGATTGAAATGGGTCAAGAAAACCGATGCCGTCTAGATGGTCCTGGAGCTGCAGGGACATCCCTAAAAAGGGAAGGTTAGAGATTGGTCGGTAACTGGTGAGTGAGTCCACATCCAAATATGGTTTCTTCAACAGGGGGCGCGCCACGACCTCTTTGAGAATAGGGGACAGACTCCCCTGCCAAAGGGACGGATTGATTACCCCCACCAGCACCGACCCCAATGTCTCCCTGGAAGCTTTTACCAACCAGGCTGGACAGGGATCTAATTCACAACTAGTGGCCCAAACTGACCCCAGGACCGCCGCAGCATTGGCTGGCATCACTTCCTAAAAGTCATCCCAGAAAGCTGGACCAGACGGAGCCTCCATCACCTCATGCTCCATTTCTACTGTTTCTAATCCAGTTTCGAAGTTGTTCTGGATCCGATTGATCTTGTCCACAAAGTAGGTGGCAAACTGCTCACAGCGGGCCTGGTACAAGTCCCCATCCAGGTGGAGGGAGGCCAGACTGACCAGCCCCCGCACGACCCAGAGCAGCTCCACTGGATGTGACTTTGCAGATGCTATGAGGGTGACAAAGAACTCTTTCTTTACCATCCTCACAGCCTCAAGGTAGGACCACAAGTGGGTCCTATGGAGAAGTTGGTCAAATTCAGCACGAGTCCAATGCCAGTATCGCTCTAGTCATCTGCCTTCCTGCTTCATACTCCGCAGCCCCTCAGTAAACCAAGGGGTCCTGTGGTGTCGAGACGGGGGCAGAGGACGTCTCGGAGCCACTCTGTCAACAGCTTCCCCAAGCAAGCCTGAACGAGCTCATCCACAAAGTGGCTGGCAGAGTCCAGGGTTAAATCCTCCAGGGCCTCCTGGAACCGATGAGGTTCCATCAGCCTCCGAGGGTGGACCATCATAACTGGTACCTTCCTCTTCTGGAGGTGACGCACTGAGAGACTGGTCTGGAGGAGGTAATGATCCATCCATGACAAGGGCATAATTGATACATCCCCCACTACTGGATCACCCGTCTCAAGGCCAGAGTAGAACACCAGATCGAGGGTATGCCCCCCCACATGGGTCGGGCAGCTGACCACTTGGGACAAATCCATGGTTGCCATGACGGCCATGAATTCTTGTTCCAGCCCCACAAGGCCGGTGTCGGTATGGGCATTGAAGTCCCCCAGGACCAAAGTCCTAGAGGAGCCCAGCGCCACCACTGAGACCAGCTCCGCTAGAGCGGAGAGGGATACTGCTGGGCAGGAAGGGCCTGGTACACCAGCAGCATCCTCAAATTGCCCCCAGCCAAATCAAACACCACATGGAGGGCCTCGATCCCAGGAATATCTGGAACTGGATACCACCTAACTGACCACGACTCTTTAAAAATCACAGTTACACCACCTCCCCGGCCTGGGGCATGAGGCTGATGCTGCACGGCATACCCGCCTGGAACGAGATCAGCCAAAATTGGCCTCGCCTCCTCATCCAACCAGGTCTCTGTTATGCATGCAAGGTCAGCTGCCCCATCCCGGATCAAATCACGGATTATCGGGGCCTTTTTAACTGTGGACCTCGCATTCAACAGCATCACTACCCCTCTGAGAGACCCTGGACCCAACTCCCCTGGACTCTCAGGTAGTGGGCAGACTCTCTGAAGCCCCACAAGGACCCGAGCCCTCCGCCCCATCGACCATCCCATCCACGACCCAAGAGGACCTCTATGGCCATCTCCTCCCCCCATCCACATCATTCTGACCCCCTTCCTTTGGTTGCTCCTCCAGGACCCCAGAGGCTCCCACCCCATCCCCCCTCCCAACCTCATATCCGAGCCTCCTTCTCTCACAGGGAGGCTCTACCCAACCCCCTGAGACAACCCCCATTCTCTCACCATGGGGTAAAGTCTCCCCCCAATCCATTTCCCCATCCGACCGGACACCCCCCTGCCACCAGGGGGTGGCATAGGACATCTGAGACCACCCACCCTCCCCCTGCCATTGGGCATAAGGCATAATTGCCATCAGATGGTTCCCCACACCTTCCCCTGCTGCCACCAGTGGTTGGTGCTTGGGGCCTCTACACCCACAATGACACAACCCACTCCAACCCCTTCCCCTCCACCCTAAAGCCCAACAAAATGACTCATCAAAATAATAGCCCCCCTACATCCCCTGTGGTCCCCACAGGGTCCCAAAGGGACACACCTTTGGCCACGCCCCTTCGACTCACGGCCTGCGGCGCAGACACTGGCAGCTCCACTTTATGCCCCTGCAGCCACTTCTGGGTCGGGGTCAGGGGACAAGCCAGCCTACATGCATGGCTTCTTTGCTTCCCCCCGCCCTCCCCCCAGCACTAACTATGTGTGTTGTTGCCCCACAGATCTTCAGTGGGGATTAAAGATCTTCCCTGTCCATCCTTAATGATGGGGTCACCATCCGTCCCGTTCCCCAAGCCACACAACAGAGCCTGACTGGGAGGGTGGAAACCCCAAGGGCTTTGTCATCCCTCTGCCCCTGTGGAATTTCCTGTCCCGTGTCTCCCCAGCGCAGGCTTGAAATTCTGCGCCGGGATTAGCAGGCCAGGAGATTCCACAGGGGGAGGGGGATTCTGCAGGAAATACTCACATCACAGACCCACATTTGGCTCAGGGCCCTGATCTTTGGGTACTGCTGAAAAATCTAGAATGTGCCATGTTGTTAGGGTAGGGGGGTGTAGGGATGGGAAGAACCCAGAGGGGACAGAGTCTAAGGCGCCAAGGATTTGGGGAATGAGAAAAGACCCCCCACACACACTGTTCACTTGGGCTATTTGCTCTCAATATGGAAAAACGACCCCTCAGGTTAACAGTTGGCCCTAGTGCCTTCAAAAGAAGGCAGGCCTTATCATCATCAGGGTGGAGACAACACGGCCCAGAGCTCAGCCCCCACTCGTGCACGCAAATCACGTATCCCACCACCACCTCCTTTTGCCCAACACCACACACTTTGCCTAAGATATTGTTGGGGGGGAAAGACAGGGGGGTGTTGGTGGCAGTGAGGGAGACTGGGGAAGCCAAGAACCAGGGGAGTTTGGGATAGGGAAAATGGAGCCTCCGCACTGGGAAAAGGGACCCGGGGTAACAGGAAAGGAAGGAAGGAACGGGCTGCAAACACTCAGTAATCACTCACTTACCCACTCACCCCACCCCACTCACAGACACCACGCACACACCCTTATAC